>LPNX010500145.1:173544-237273 GCA_001517045.1 Pseudotsuga menziesii | reverse complement strand
CACGTGACAAACATTGGTGTATTGATCTGTGATCTGTTTGTGTGAAGCGGCTATTCTTGGTGTTCGGTCCTTTGGGAGTACCCTGTGTACCCTAACAGTAGGTAACTGTTTGATGTCTTTAAGCTCCGTAATGCACTGTGACTCAGACTTAGGTTTCTTGAACTCTTTAATCATGGCAGTCCTAACCTGGATAAGTGTTCTGGGTACCGTTGAGCTATACTTCATGTACCATGTTAAGGCTCGTTCTCTTAGTGTGGTGACCAACTGTACAAGTTTACTATTATCATCATTGATTGCTTTAATGGTCCACACGGCTTCACATAGAAACCAATGCTGCTCTGGGTCCTCTGCCCCTGTACCCTTAAAGATAGGTAGCTTCATATCATCCTCCATTCTATTTCTACATGGTGGATGTTGATTTGCTGTGTTACTACCACTCGACGATGTAGGTGGAGGTGATGTAGCGGTAGTATGTACTTTCTGGGAACTACTAGATGGAGTTCCTACGGGATTGCTCTGAGTCTCGATCTGTTTCTGTGGGGTATAAGGGTGGTAGGGGATACCCCCTTCTGTTATGTCTGTATTGTTATGACTCTGTTGTCTAGTACTATCTGAACTGTCTTCAAATATGGGAGATTTGAAATCTACTTTGTATTTCTTTCCACTATGTGTACGTCCAATTTCATCAAAATCACTTTCAAACTCTTGTGACATTACTATCTTTACTTATTCATCTGAAACTAGATCCATTCTTCCTTTTTCATATAATAGCATCTTAATGGACAAGTTTAAAGATTTTAGGTACTTACCGCGATATCCTTTGAAGAAGTATCGTTCAGCCTCGCTGAAGCTTTTTCTCTGGTCGACTGCAAACTCTGTGACGAAGCCTTCTAGCACACTCTCAAGCCAAAAGTCTACTGTCCTCATAATGGGATTATCAAGGTTCTTCACGGTCTGAATCAGCTCCGGTGTCCAGACGATTTTTCTTTTCTTCTTGAGTATGTTCTTATCAGTCAACTTTGATAACCAGTCGTAAAGCTCGTTTCCAAAGGTCGCAAAAAATATCGCATGCAAGTCTGTAACGATATGTTTTTGTAACCAGTCCTCTGTACTCAGTCTAGGACTCTTGTTCTCTTGTTCAGCAAACTCTTTCTCGTTAGACACAACCCACTCATTGAGTTCGTCTTTAGTAGGATGCCAACAGAACATTTGTGCTCAGTTTGTTCAAAACCGGCAACGAAACCATTTGTTGGTCATCTGGGTAGACCCGGGTTTACTATAGTGAACCAACAACACCCCTAGCTCACTAGCCCTTTCGGCGACAGACCGCGGAGCGGCCTGAAGTCTCACCCAAAGTGATCCTAATGGGTTGGTCGAGGACTCAAGTGTCTCGACCAGGTTCTGTATGGCATCCTATGTGCATCTCGCAGCCCTTCTTAGCTCGCGAGACTGCTCTTTCCTCTCTGCGACGTGATGCGCAGTTTCCTCTTGTTCGCAGTGACTCCAATCCTCTATCGCATCGCCGCGCCCGGGGCAACACCTAGCTCCCTCCTACGCTCACTCCTCAACCCACGGTATCGCGCACCGCAACTCCTTTGCTGGTGTGATATTGCCTCCTGTGATATCCTACCGCTGCGACTCAGCGTACTTATCTTACTGGTGTTAACTTACCGGACACAATGCGCAAAGCTGTTTTATACTGCGCATCTTAACCATCTCAGGTGAAACTTACACAAATCCTTATACATAATACCTAAAGACTTCGACTTGCATTTATCCTTTTAATATGCAATAAACTGAATAACATACACATACATTTACTGTAAGCAAAGTTCATGTAATGAATGACAGATATAACAGGTAAATACAATCACATGAATCAAACACATAACACTCTGATTTTACGTGGTTCACCTCTAGGATGGAAGTTACGTCCACAAAACTGTGTTTCTATATTATAACTTGAGAGAGGTACACAGTTCTACTGCACCGCCTATGCAGCTAGAGATCTTCTGGGTAACTCCGCACTCAGCCTGGAGCCCTTCTCTCCTATATCTCTTCTCTATATTACCTTCTTACAATATACTCTCACTCTCTCTCTCTTTGTCTATCAATCCCTGCAGATTGTTACAATACAAAATAACAGTAAGATAACAGACTACTGATAATCTGACTAGCTGGATGGCCTAAAATGCCCAAAATTCCAACCTTTTGTTAGGGTTTGGGTTACTATTGGGACAGGCCTAAAATGCCCAAAATTCCAACCTTTTACAATAAAAATTACATCCCTTTATAGGCGGCCTGAAGTTCTCGCCATTACAACACTATGGGCCTGTCCCAACAGTAACCCAAACCCTAACTAGTGACAGTCGGCGTATCTGTACTTGGGGTAGCCGCTTTCCGTCACACCACTGCTCCCTGCAGTCTTCCATGCTTCCCGGCACTGACCATGGGTACTATGCACTGCTTCCCGTCTTCTGTCCTTCGTCTTCAATACCTCGGCCTCGTTGCTCCTTTTCTTTTATGAGGGTAGCTGAGCCCTCCTGTCTTCGCCGCTGCCTTCAATGCAGTGGTTGAGCTCTCTCTTCTCGGCCGCTCAGGTACTGTCGTCTTCTTTGACTTCTCTGTTTCAACAATCACGGTTTCCGGCTCTGCTCTGCAGCTAGAAACATGCTACGGCGTCGTAGCTTCACCTTATCTCTTCGTCTTCCCCAAACTGTCTATCCACCAAAATGGCAGCTTTTCCTGTAGCTGCGGGACCCTACTCCAACACAAACACTTGTTGTAGCTTGTCTGAAGACAAGTCCAAACTCATATGTTTTATGAAACTGAGAGAGGAGGGGTTTGTTCCCAAAAGAGGGTCTCTCAGTGTTTAATTTAACGAGTCCAATAAAAGTTAACTTGGTATTGTACATGTTTAGAGAGTCTGAACGACAACGGAAGAAGACTCCAAAGGGTCCTTTTTCGTAAATAGTTCATCTGAACCGAAAAAGTGATAACCTACCATTAGATGAATGACTCTTCAAGTACTTTAACGAGAGTGAACAAGACAAGATCGCTTGACAATCTTTTCGTATTTAAGGAGCCCGAAAAGAGTTTAAAGAGGACTCCATTAGGTCTCTTTCCATGATGAGGGATTTTACGAGTCTGAAAAGAGTCAGAAAAGGACTCGGACCTTTGATGCTAAGTTTTGAGAGCATGACCAAAGTGTCGCAATAAATGATCAAAGACTTTTTCCGTTTTATGGTAGAATGAAAAAGACAAAAACAAAGTCCCCAAAACTTTCACTGCTACCGCTCTTATTCCTGCAATGACTTAAAAAACAATCGTTAAACTCTCCAATAAATGACATTAAAGGATCATGACTAATAGTTTTCTTGTAATAAATGGTTTTAAAACAAAACTATGATACGCCAAACCCTAAAATGTTTATAAAAGTCACCCAAATAGTAAAAAACAAAACATTTTACCATTTACCAACAGTGGAGAGCCCTTGGAGAAGTTTCTTAGCCATATTTTCAGTTGGTGATTTCGGGAATGTCTACCATCTGATTTACGCGTTGTTAGAGCCAAGTAAGAGCTTGAAACTCACACTTTCCATTTCATGTCTTCATTTTTTCTATTTTTGGGGAAGCTTTGGGAATCTTGAGCGAGCCATAAAACCTTAATATAGGCACCTCTTTCATCCCTTGCGGGATAAGCAGTACCCCACAGGAAATGCACCAAATCTTCTTCACTCAGGTGGTTCCATCGTCTGTCCTCAACGAGACTTAGGCGATGCCGGCTGCGGGTAAAGAAAAACATGTGGGAAAGGAAAAATGGATGATTTTTGATGATTTGAAAGGTTTATTATGTTTCTAATTAGACTTATGATTGTTTTTGGCAGGTTTCCATCGGTCAAAAATGGTTATCGAGAAAGAAAGGAAACATGATGATGATGATGCTTTTGTTGAAAGAAACGCATGGTGTATAGCCGCGTTGAGGAACTGTGGCCTTCTGAAATTCTTCCACACACCTAGCATGGTGTTGCATGAGTATTTACTGGAACATATTCTCCACATGTGGAATCCGGAGCAACAATAATTTGAGCTGGGAGCTCATGTGTTGACGATTGGAGTAGAATATATCTACTTCTTGACAAGCTTATCGAGACGGGGTGCTCCTATCTCATTGACTGGTTCCCGTGGAGGGGACATCACCACCCAGGAATTAATAAATCACCATTGCATTCTAGGGACTAGAAAATCAAGGAAGAAAATTCCCATCAAGGCGGTGGTGGATGGACCTCTTCGCATGACCTTATTTACCATGCAGAGGTTAGCAGGGAGCTAAGGGGCTCATCAGGCTTCTAGAGTGCACATGCTCTATGCTATAGAGGCTATGGAACCCACAGTCTTCAACTGGGTAGAGGAATTACTACCGGTTTTCAAAGATCAGTTGACCAAGTGTCGGTAGGGAGAGTTGAAGCAGTTTGGTTTCAGATCCATTTTATCATGTTTCTTTTTTGAGAGGGTTCCCCAACTGAGACCCCGGGTAGTATTCACAGAGTTGAGGGCAAGAGACCCTCGCATGCTGAGGTGGGTTCGGATCATGGCCCACGTAGGAGCAGGTATGGGAAGGGTGAAGTTTGGAGACCCATTTTTCTGATGGCTGAGAGATCAGCTCCTCATGGTTGAGGACTACGCATACACGGGTACTGATTTCAGGGGTGACCCTGATCTACCGCTTCCACCTGGTGCACAGTGGGGCGACATTGGTAAGAAACAAAACCCTAAAATGGCAATTGTGTTTTTATGTTTTAATGTTTTATATTTTTTTATGTGTAGCAATGAGACTTAAATGTTTTCATGCAGACATTGGAGTAGCACGACCTGGGGGATCTTCCCCACTGGATAGCTGAGCAGGAGCTCATTTTGTTCCACAGGGTGATGACATGATGGGGGAACTAGAGGAGAACCTAGAGAGGTTAACTCTAGACATACCAGATGCATCGATCGACGACCTCCCCCTGAGGTATCAGAGGCCCACTGCAGGAGTACCGGGTCGTTTCAGTAGACTACTATGCAGAGTAGCTTGGGCTTTCATGTGCTACCATGAGCACCACTAGATGATAACCCGCATGATGTATTACTGAAAGCTGATATATAGCTTCAGGATTTTGTATGATGATGTTTTTCCTGAAAGCCTGAGCGCTTCAAATGAGGTCTCGTGACCTATTTTTGTAAAACACTTATATATATATACAGACTTTTACTTTTGGTGTTTATATGTCTCAAATGGAAAATGTATTTACATGAGTTTTATGTGTCTTTTAACAGTTTATTTATAGTGAACCATGTTTTATTTTCATGTAATGAATGGGAAATATGCTAGACTAGGATGTAATTTGCCAATGATTCAGCAACTGTATTGTCTTCCCTAGGGATATGCCTATAAGTAATAGCTTCAAATGAACTTTCCAATAAAAGTACCCTCCAAAAGAGACGGAGAAGCACAGGATTCCTGATGGTGTAGACATGATTTAAATGACAAACCACTAGTTGTGAGTCCATAAAAACTACCAAGTTACGAATGCCCTGGGAGGTAGCTTCAGTTAGAAGGCCTATGACTACTTGATACTCGGCAATATTGTTGGTAGATGAACCAATACAAATCGCTCCTGAACTGACCAAATCGTGAGTTGGGGAATAGAGAACCCAAGAAACTGAGGCAAGGTTCAAGGTGTGGCGGCAAGCACCATCATCAAAGTCGTAGAAAGCCATCTGCTCTACATGACCAAAACACAGTATAAACAGATTTGGACACTAAACTCAAAACCATATTGAAAATACTTAAGTAAGCTAAAAAGTCAAGAAATATATATATATACAAGGTACTATACAAGAAATATCTAGGCATAGTACCTCTTCAGGTACAACCCATTGCGAGGTTTTCCTAAGGGGATTCCATCATAGTCCACGAGCTCATAGGCCCCTTTCTCTATAACTTTGGAAATAATGAAGGGACCATACCACATGGATTCGAACTTCCCTTTCCCTAGTTTGTCATGTCTCTGATCATAGGTTAAAACTAGGCCACCTTCGTTAAATGCACAAGGTTGGATAGACTTGTCATACTGCGCCTTGACATGTTTCTTGTGTGCCTCATTGGCTAAGGAAGCATCTCTTCTAGTTTCATCAAGGTTGTTCAAGTAGAGAAATATTTATTCCTCTTTGGAAGTGTCTGGGAGAAGTTCGACGGGAAGTTTCAATGATGGAATTTGACATTGGATAGGAAAGATAGCTTCTAGTCTATAGACAAGCTGAAAGGGTGTAAAACCAGTAGTTGTTTTTACCGAAGTATTATAAGCCCAAAGAGCAGAGAAGAGGATATGGTGCCAGTTGGATTTATGGTCTCCAACCATCCGACGCAGCATTGTTTTTAAAACTTTGTTAATGGCCTTGACTTGACCATTAGCTTGTATATAATAGGGAGTTGAGTTTTCATAGTCAAAACCTAGCTTGGCACTTAATTCCTCCATCATTTGATTGCAGAAATGTGATCAGTGATCCATAACTATGGATTGTGGGACTCTGAATCTTGCTATCACATGATTGAACAGGAAGAGAGTGGCAGTCTTACCGTCCTCCGCATATGTAGGCATAGCCTCAGCCCATTTCGTAAAATAATCAATGGCTATGATGATGTAACCATGCCCCCCCCCGGGTTGAGGTAGGCTTACAATGCATGTAATCGATCCCCCATTTGGCGAAAGGGCCAATGGAAATGATGGGGTGTAATGGAGCAGGGTGGGTGCGCTTTTTTGGATAAAAATGTTGACAGGGTGGGAATTTCTTAACAGCGTCATGACAATATTTAAAGATTGAAGGCCAAAAATAGCCAGCGCGAAGGATTTTCTGGGTTGTAGCCATCCCAGATAGATGACTGCCACATTCTCCAGAGTGGCAGTCATTCAAAAATTGTTCAGCCTCCTCATGGGTGAGGCATCACCGGAGAATGGAATCAATACGGCGTCTATACAAATTGTCATTCAAGATGAGGTAGTATTTTGCGTGGTGACGGATACGGAAATGATCGTCACAGGATAGAGTGGGATGAAATATCTATGTATGGAGATAAATGATTAAATCTCCATGCCATGGGTTAGTAGTGCTTATCAGGAACATGAATTCATCCGGGAATGAATCACTGGGCTCAGATTCTGTCGAAGCACAAGGAAGATCACACATAAGCTCAACAAAGACCAAGGATTTCTTTGACATAGCTTTGGCAAATTCCAGATCAAACTCCTGTAGGATGACTATCCATCAGGAATATTTTCCCCTGAGCACTTAACGAGTCAGGATGTAATACATAGTGTTTTGGTTTGTCAATACGATGGTTGTGCAGAGCAAGATGTAGTGGTGAAATTTCTGTACAGCAATGACCGTGGCCAATGCTAATTTTTCCACGCGTGAGTATCGAGTTTAGGAATCCATGAGATTCTTACTAGCGTAGTATATCACATGCTACTGACCCTCGGGATTCTCCTGCACCAAAACCATAGCGATGGTAGTAGTGGAGGCTGCAATGTATAAGAGAAAATCCTTTGAATAATTTGGGGGGTGTATCACAGGTGAGTGAGTCAGAGCATGTTTAATATTATCAAAGGCCCATTGGGCTTGGTCATCCCAAAAGAACGGAGTGTCCTTCCTGAGGAGACACATATAGCCGTATGTTTTCTCCGCAAAATTGCAAACGAAACGACAGAGAAAGTTTTCCTTCCCTTGCAAACTTTGGAGTTCTAGAAGGTTGGTTGGGGCTGGTAGGGCTAGAATAGAAGAAATTTTCAATGGATCTATCCGGATGCCAGCCTTATAAACCACAAAACCTAACAGAAGTCCCATCTCAACACAAAAAAACACATTTATGAGGATTGATCCGTATGTTATAATGATGGCATCTCAGGAAAATGTCTCTAAGATGACCAGGATGGTCCTCCCATCGTTGTGAATGAGTTGGGAGGTCGTCAAGGTACGGTTCTACAATATGTTTGATATCATGAAACGCATAGGACATAGCGCGTTGGAAAGTGGCTCCAGTGTTTTTCAGGCCGAATGGTAACTTCTTATATGCAAAGGTTCCCCATGGGAAAATAAATGCAGTCTTATGCTGATCGGTGGGTAATATCTCAATCTGGCTATATCCTGAAAAGCCATCCATAAACAAGAAGATGACACTTCTGGCACAGTTGTCGATAATATGGTCAATATGCAAAGTGGGAAAGTTGTCTTTGGGACAAGCTTTGTTCAAATCTCTGAAATCGATGCAAACTCTAATGGTGCCCTGTTTTTTATTAACAGGGACGATGTTTGATACCCATTCCGCCAGGGGTACGGGATAAATAAACCTTTCTTTTAGAAGCTTTTCTATTTCATCTTTGATGGCTGTGGATTTTTCATGGATGGACTTGTCTCAGTTTTTGCCTGACAGGTTTTGCAGTGGGATAGGTTTTTATTTCGTGAACCACATTGGATGGGTCTATCCTAGGAATTTCTTCGTAGGACCAGGCAAAGACATCTCAGAATTCTTTGAAAAGTGCTCTATATGCTTCATATTCTTCTATTGAGCAGTTCTACACAACATGAACATGCTCAAGGGTGCTAGGCTTGGCTGATATGTCAACTGGATTTGTTTGAGTAATTTTGCATAGATTTCCTTCAGACTCCACGTTCTGCAACAATATAGGAGTTTGAGGGGTTTTGACAATATTAGTAGTAAAAAGGGATGCAAAATCATGGTCTACTGAACTGGTGTTGGGGAGGAACGAGGATCTATGGTGATGATCCTCCCATATAGAATCATTCGTACTCATGATCTCCATAATGGACTCGTTAGAGGGAAAATTCTGGGAGAGATAATCCAGAGTAGGAAGAGAGGGTTCTAAGCAGTAGGGAAGATGGTAAGGGTCTGAAGCCACTAGATGAATCTCATTAGTGTGGTCATCAGAAAGGGTTTGGATAACGTTGTACATTTCTTCATGCAGACTCAATGAGGTGGAATCAAAATTTTGTTTGCCCTTTGGATCATAATCAAATGAAGAAATCATATTTACCGTCGTCATTTCTGTGTTAGGAGGGTTTGATGGAAAAATTCCCATAAGGAAAGAATCCTTCAGCATGCCTACCCCAATCGACTGGCAAGGAGGAGGGGACTGGCCTAACATAGGGATGTTATTAGCCGTAGGGGTGGTAACATCCGACCTACATAAATTGATCTGATAAATGGTTACAATCCTTCGTAAATGCGAAAACTGGACGTTTCGAAATACCGTTGAGGCAACAGCAGTCATGGCGTAAAACCAATTTCTTCCTAATAGGATATTGTAGTCTAACGGGGCATCCAATAATTCCACTCGAATGGAAACATTTTTCCCCCAAGCTTGACTGAAAGTGCTGGTATGAGACCATGGGGCTGGAAACCTCATCCATCAAGGGCTTTCAGAGTCATTGGTGATGTTACAAGCTCGGGAGAGCCAATAGCTTTCCAACAAGACAAGGACAAAACCGAAGTTGAAGCTCCTTCCTCTAAGACAGTTCTAAAGACATTTTCCCAGCTACTTTTGTTATGATTTGGAAAGCGAGTTTGTGAGGTAGCCTAGACTTATAGTTATCGACATTAAAGTGAATCAAATTGGTGTTTTCTGGGTCTAAATCTCCTAATGCGGTTAACAAGTTTTTGCGTTGCGTAGGACAACTTTGGAGTACTTCCAAGGTAGACATCATGCATGGTGCCTGAGAAAGATCGTTAACTACATTATAAAATTGGGCAGCTCGTGCATTAGGATTAAAAACAACCTTCCTAAGAGTACTCTTAGGTGGGCGCAAAACCATGTCGAGATTAGGTTTCTCAATGGTTAGGGGACCAGTAGACGAGGACTCGGGAGAACCAATAGAGGGAGATTTTCCTGAAGAAGAATTGTCTTCTTTCTTGTCTATGGGTTTGTCATAACTCTGAATTCGAGTTTGTAAATTAATATTGTCCGAAGACATCATGCGAACTTCCTCTGAAGAACTAGAATTTCCCTGATTAGACATGTGTTCTATCAGTTGTTGTTGAGAAGGGAAAGGATCAGTGAGAACTGCTGGCGTGGGATTAGTTTTTAGAAATTGATTGATTTATTCACGATGAGGACACTCTTTCATGAAGTAGTCACCTTTGCATAGTAGACATGGATATTTTGCTTTTCTTTTCCCTTTATCATTCTCATTGGTGGTTGGTTTTCGATTCTCTTGTGGGTTTCCAGGTTTTTTGTTTTTCGCTTTACCTTTCTTTTTATTGTTGTCGGGTGTTTGTGTACTCTGAATGGAATTTACCTCGGTGGAAACCTTGGGAGTTAAAAGAGAAGGAGTGGTAGTATGGGCTTGCTTGGCAGGTTTTGCTATCGACGGGGACTAGATTGAACCAACCATCCCGTCAACAGGGGTTTCTACTAGTGGCTTGGCAAGATTAGTGCTTGGGCGAGGAGCCTGAGGGATCAAGTCATACAATGTTCCGGATTAGGAATATACCAAGTCTAGATATTGGGCTCGACTAATAGCTTGCTCTTTAGTAATGGCACTGCCCATATCCACATCTGGGGTGATTGGAGGCAACAAAGATTTAGTAAACCAATCAGCTAGCAATTGATCAAGGATAGGAGATTTGATAAGTCTTCTCCGCCTTCTCCACTCATGGATATGGTATGATATGTGCATGGAGGTGTTCTGATGGAGGGAAGTTAAGAGATCCATACCCGTTTCACAGTGGATAGGAAGCTGAAAGTGTTTAAGAAAGACAATTGCCAAAGAACCAAACTCCACAAACGAATATTGTGGAAGTTCAATGTACCATTTCATGGCCGTACCAGTCAATGTTCGCTGGAAGAGTCTTAAATGATTTGAATCATCCATTAGGGAGTTCGAGGAACACCACAAATGGAATGTCATGACATGGTTTTTTGGATCATCTCCCTGCTTTCCATCGAATTTCAGAATGTTCGATGGTAACTTTACCGGAATGGTAGGCCACGAGGGGTGATGTCGAATGGGATCATTAATCAACTTGGACAAATCAGGAAAGTCCAAGGTTGCTAGGAAAGGTAACTGGCGATTAGGTTCTACATAATGGTAGTATTAATAAGGCATGTAACCACCAGTAGGACCATAAGTAGACTGATACACAGGTTGTTGATACGACTGTTGTGATGATGAACCTCCTGAAGATCCGCCCACAGGGGGTTGATTTCCATGATCAGGACCGTTAGGACCGTTAGGACCACCACGGCCTCCGGGACCACTAGGACCACCGGGACCACTAGCCGCTCCAGGGATCCTAGGAGGAAAACCTCTAGAGCCTCCGAAACCACTAGGGGGAAGGCCACCAGACCCTTCGGGACCAATAGGAGGAAATCCTCTAGGCCCCCCAGGACCATTAGGAGGATGTCCGCCAGGACCTCCAGGACCATTAGGCCCCCTAGGGGGAGGACCTCCGTAAGGTGGTCCTTCGGTGCCCTCGACAGTATGTATAGGTATCCCTCCCATAGCTGGCATTTAGGACCAGTTAGGTTACCCCCATGGAGTGAAAGTGTTACCAGGATAGGGAACTCCAGTATATGGTATTCCTGTACGGGTGGGTTGGTAATTGATATTTACTATAGGTACTTGATTTGCTGGGTAACCATACCCCCAATAGGTTCGATTGGTTATAGGTTGTGCCCCCAAGGGCTGACCTAAACTTGATGGGGGGTTAACTAAGTTTGTATAGGTAGGAGGGACATAGACTGCAGATTTACCTATATTAGAGGTATGTCCATTACTAGTTACAACTCCAGTGTTAGGTAGCATAGGTCATGTTGGGGGTTGCCCCCCGGCACTAGAAGGTATTGATGAAACAGGAATTGAATGTTGTCCCCCAGGTGTAGAAGACCCGAGAGGATTTGGAACAGACGTAATATGAGAGGTGGTGGGGTTGGTGGTTTGACCTAGATTATGTGGAGTCACAACGTGATCTAGAATAGGTTCAATGGGTTTCATAGAATCAACAAGTGAGCAATATCCAGCAGGCCAAGGGTCCATATTACGAGGAAAAAATGTCAAGTTAGGTGGTGGTGGTGTAGCCAATATTTTATATATTCTCTTTTCAAAGTCTTGTGCATGGAGAATGGCTTCCTGGTATTGTCTACGTTCTTCTTCAGCTGGTGAAATTTTTTTAGAAGAGGTTGGACTGGAACCAAATGAAGCAATGGCCTGTCCTATGGAGGTATCCCAAAACGGAGCATCGAGACCATAATCTGGGTGGTTGATATCATCAACATGGCCTTCTATGGGAGAATGGAAAGAAGTATTACCCCTAGAAGGTTGTTGAGCCAAGGGAGGACCGTGTGAAGGATATTGGTCTCTGCTTTCTACAAGCACATTTTCTCCCACATGGGAGTTGGTAGCAGCTCCTTGGTCGATAGATTCCATAGGATTTTCTCCCGAAACAGGAGGAAAATCAGGTGGAAAGCCCCGTACTCTCCTAGATTGTCTCAACTCAGCCAGTTTGCACAGTTCCTATCTAACCTAGTGTTTCAAAACTAGAAAAAACACACCAAAAACTCTCCTACTCAAGCTATAGGCCAAACAAGAAAACTTAAATGACAGGAGGAGTTTAGATAGTTCGGTTTCTTACCAGGATTGTCAAGAAGGCGCCACTTGCAATATACGCTAGGTACGTGCATAGTAATCTTCCTGAATGTTGTTTTCAGTGTATGGCTCCAAGCAAGATGGCCAAAGGGCTTTTCTCAGATAGATAGGGTATCCTAGGGGGGTCTCCCGATATACGCAAGGTACGTGGGAGCTCAAATCGGTAGTAGTGCTATATAATGCACAACCGTTCACAAGGGGCCTTCCTATATACAATCAAGTACGTGAAGTACCTTTCTATATACCTCAAGGGTACGTGAAAGGACATTCGATATACCAACGGTATGTGGAAGAACCGCGCGAGTCCCGGGATGTAGTGTGGACAAGCAACGACATCTCCTATGCTTAACGATGCCCAAACACGTCTCTAGCCTATCACTCAAATTTCTATACAAATTTTAAGCCTATAACTACCTTTAATTTTAAAGTGGACAGTTAGGTGAATGCATGGAATTTTGACAGAAAAAGTAAAACCATGCAGATATGTAGATGCAAATATTTCACTTTACTGTTCGAGATATGCCTACCTATGGGAGGGAGAGAGAGTATTTTCTTCTCATTTTGAAAACAAAAAATTCCCAAACAAATATTTTGAACAAATCAAATCAAAAGACAAGCAACAAATTCCAAAGTCATTTTCTTTTTGAAAGTAATCAAATGAGTAAGAGTCTCTTCTCCTAAAAGAAAAACAAGTACTCTACATGCATATGCAATCTATTTTTTCGATTTTTCTTTGAAACATAGATAGATCTAACTTAAAACTACAATATTTTTTTCTTTTGATGAGAGAGTAATGATGTAAGAGAGACAAAATATCAAATGGATCCTGAAAGCTTGTGAGGCTAATCAGAGATCTAGTGCCCTATGCTTAGTGAAAATAATGACCTAATCTCAACAAAAAAATTTCCTTTTAAAAGAAAAAATAAGTCCACTATGGAAAAAATGAAATTAAGATGATAATCAAGTGGTCTTTCTTTTAGTCTTTATGAATGAAATGAAAAGAGATATAGCTGAAAACTAAGCTTTCAATAGTTCCTTTCAGAATCACAACCAACAAACATGAAGGAAAATGAATAATCAACAATCCTAACCTAGATTTTGGATTCTTTTAATCAAGAAAAATTTCACCACAAAAAATATTTTAACCATGAGCATCCAGATTCAAGCAAAAAAGCCTGACAGTACAGGGTTGAAAGCAAGAAAAATCCTACTTTTTGCAAAAAATCAAAAGAAACCAAGTTCTGGAACAAGGCCTACCTGGCACCGCGCTGGAGGGGTCTTTGACAGAGCGGTTCTGGCTCAGCACCGCGTCTGGATCACTGCACTCAGGCGGTGGCACTGCCTATTGCTCACAGGTTTTAAGCAATGGCACCGCTTAAGTGAAGTGATCCAGATGAGGTGCTGACCCAAAACCGCTCTGTCAAAGACCCCTCCAGCGCGGTGCCAGGTAGGCCTTGTTCCAGAACTTGGTTTCTTTTGATTTTTTGCAAAAAGTAGGATTTTTCTTTCTTTCAGCCCGGTACTGTCAGGATTGTTTGTTTGAATCTAGATGCTCATGGTTAAAATATTTTTTATTGTCAGGAATATTCCACCTTCTGCGGACAGAATTTGTTCCTTTGGTCTGAATGGTTCAGATCCAGAACAAATGAGTGAATATCAAAGGTTGGAGACCTTCCCTTAATGTTATAGACACCTGGAATGATGCTTTGATAAAGAGTCTATGTACCTATAGAATCATATCAAACATGCAAAGACATCAAAGCTACCAGAAAATTACCTACACATTCATACTAGTGACTAAGGAATCCAATCACATATATGCGATATCAGTGCAACAAATATGTGGGAAGGAAATCAAATTTTCCTTAGAAAATAAATGAAAGAGCTTACAACCATGTGCCTTAGTGTTGACAAAATCCTTCATAAGACAAACGTCTCATCCCCAATAGCTCCAACTTTCTCTCTTGTGCTCTCTAATGGATTAGGATAGACATACAATTCAATAGCATAACTTTACCATTCAGTTCTCCCCCCTCAACCATGGAGTATGAGCTTCTATTTATAGGACTCAAATGGATAGGATGGTTGAGATATTAGTGGGTGAGGTGGCCACAAGATCCTACAAAGAGGGATCTCGACCTTAACCAACCCAGGTGAGTAGGGATAAGGCTATCCATGAAGCTCTTGATCTAGAAGCTTTGTGAAGCTTCTTTTTTTCACCTTTTACCAAGGGTACCGCTTATATACCCTTATGACAGAGTGGTGTAGGTAAGAACCATTTCAAGGACAAAGCCCATATGAGGTGGCACCGCTTATCTGTAACAAGACTCAGGCTATGCTGCATAAGGTACCGCTCATAAGCTAAAAGGAAAAAGCAGTGCTACGTTTTTTTTATTATGTAAAATTGACATCCAGAGCACTGTTTCCACTCCAAGTTTGGGATTGAGGGCAAATAGAAGTGTTAAGGATCTTATCACATGTAGATGACAAGATTTTGGTATAACAATGGGTCAGGGATGGTGTGGAAGGTTTCTAATTTTTCGCTGTGTAAATCATTGGTGGGGTTTCTTTCGTCTATTGGTTTTGGTGATGTAAATAAACCTTCGGTAGTTTTGGGTGAGGTTTCTGCTGATTTAGGTTTTCCTATGGATGTTGAGCGGCCTCTTGGTCTGGCAGGTTCTGCGTTTGGGTTTAGTGATTTTTTTGGGGTCGCTTTTAAAAAGGTTACTTCTCCTAGGTTTTGTTTGGACTCAGCTGTGAATGGGATCCTTGCAATTGGTTTTGTTCCTTTGGAACATCTTGTATCTGATCCGGGTTTTGGGATTTTGGAGACGAATCCTTCTTTAAAGACAAAGGGGGTCTTTCTGGTTTCTTCTCCGTATGTTCTTCAAAATTACTCAATTATGGATGGAGTGCGCTCAAAGAGACCTAAAAAGGTGAAATGGAAAGCGAAAAATCCCGTGTTATTGGTTGTTGGAGAGGATGTACTGCTCAATGAAATTGTTTTAACAAATGCACATACTCTTGTGGGGAACTTCAGCGGTAGAAAGGTTAGTGCGGTTGGATTAAAAAAGTGGGCTAGAGATATATGGAAGGATGTTTTTCCTCAACCTCTTGAGGTGTTTGTACTTCTTTGTGGTTGTCTAGCCTTCAAGTTTTTTGGAGTTGTGGATGATTTTGTTGTTTTAGTGGGATCCTGGAGATGGGATGGTGCTGGTATAAGCTTGAAGTGCTAGAAACCACTTTTTGACCCTCGGACCGAAAGGTATGACTTAATGCCCATCTGGGTAAAATTACGTAATCTCCCTTTTAAATTCTGATCGCTGGATATTTTTAAGCTGGTGGGTAATTCCTTAGGTTCATTTGTGGAGGAAAATATGTCATTTCTTCAGTATGATGTTATGTGCTTAGCGAAATTTTTTGTACTTTTGGATTTGCGTAAGGGTATGACTGAGGATTTACAAATTTTGTGTGGGGACAGGGTTTTTAGTCAACCTTTGGACTATGTGGGGGTTCCTTTCCACTGTAACAGATGTCATCAATACAGACATGTTTTTCTCAGTGTGGGTTACTCTTTAAAAAGTCTTTTAGGTCTGTGGAGTACAAAAGAGTCTGGAGGGTGAAAAAAGATCTCACGATTCCAATGGTGAAATCTGTGGTTTCTTTGTCAGAGCCTATGGAGGTTGTAAAGGATTATTTTGGTTCAGGTATGGCTTTTGATTTCCCTGCTTTGGATCTTGATCCTATTCAACCTGTATGTTTCTCTTCCTCTTCGCCTTTGGATAAGGGTTTTGACTCTTTGCTCAGAAACTTTAGTGAGCCATTAGTTCCTTCGGGTGGAGAATATTTGGATTTTTTTCTGATAATTTAAATCTGGGCGTTCTAGGGTTTGTCTCACCTTTAAAATAATCTCAACATAAAGGGAATGGTTATTTCTTATGTTCCTGTTCTAAAGGCACTTCGGTGGGATTTCCTATTAGTAATGATTTACAGATTTTGGGGGTGCCTCTGAAGTCTAATCCTATTACTAGCTTTGGGGGCGTTTGTTCTTCTAGAATTGGGGTTCTTAGAGCATGAACATCCCTACAAATGGTTCCTTATGATTGTGCTATCCATCAATTTTCAGGGATTAGCTAGTTTACCCAAAAAACTAGAGGTGCGATGGCTGGTAGAGGAACATGATCTAGATATTCTGTTTCTTCAAGAAAGTATGGGGAGGGGTGATGTTATAGGGGCAGAATTGGAAAGTATGCTTAAAGGATGGTCCTTTGTTTCTGTGGATGCTTTCAGAAAGACAAGTGGCCTTCTGTTAGGATGGAAACTTAATCATTTTCATTTCCAAAACTCCTGGGCTGTTGTGTTTGGATTTGAGTGTTACCCTTTTCTCTATTGAACTCAAATTGTCTCTATGTTTTGTTAATGTTTATGGACCTTATGTGATCTGTGGAGGAGATTTAAATTTTTCTGTAGTCTTTTCTGAAATTTGGGGGGATTGGGCATGGGTGGATCCTTTGTCCGATTTCTTTACCTTGAAGATGGATGCTTTTGGATTAGTGGATATATCTCCCATTTTTTTACTTCCAACATGGTCCAATAGAAGGGTAGGGTGTGATAACATCTATAAATTCCTTGATCACCTTTTGGTATCTGTCGATCTTTTGGACCTTGAATTTCATCTACGCCAGTGGGTTGGGTGTGGTGGAGACTCAGATCATCATCCAGTTTTCTTTTAGATTAGTAATGGTGAGGTCAAATAGAGAAGTCCTTTCAAGTTCAATCCTCACTGGTTAATGGATGAAGGTTTTGTTAAAATTTTGAAAGATTCTTGGAAGGTTTATGTGGAAAAAAATTTGGTCACGCATGCCTCGCATTTTGATTCTAACCTTAGAAGTTTAAAAGAGGTGTCTATCTACTGGTCCGTTGAGAAAAAAACCCAAGATCTGAAGGAGTTAATGGAAATTGAACTCAAGTTGAATGAGTCTTTTAATAAGTTGGGGTTTGGGTTTTCTCGGAAGAGGATAAATTTGTTTTGATAGGTTTGGAAGCACGAAAAAAAGTTATAATTTTGGACCGTGAACATGCTTCCCATCAGAAAAGTCGGGCTGTTTGGCTTACCTGTGGAGATGATAACACTACTTTTTTTCATAAGTATTCTATCCATAGGAAGCATGTCAATTCCATCTGGAAGATTATGGATGATGGAGGTTCTATGGTAGAAGGGCTTGAAGCTATTGCAGAGGTTGGGGTTAAGCATTTTGAGACTCTGTTTGAGGAGGATAAAATTCTTCATCTTCCTGAAATTTTGAAAATAGCTGAGAATATTCCTACATATGTTTCTAATGAAGTTAATGATGAATTGATGGCTCCTGTTACTCTCTGTGAGATTCAGGCGGTTATTGCTTTATGCAAAAATGACAAAAGTTCAGGTCCTGATGGGATCCTTGTGGAGGTTTATAGGGTGTTATTTGATGTTTTGGGTCAACATCTTTGTGCATGTTGTAGATGATTCTCGAAGATCTGGCGAAATCCCTATTGTGTTTAATTCCATTATGATTGCCCTTATTCCAAAGTTAGACCTTCCAAAATATTTTGAAGATTTCAGGCCTATTTCCTTATGCAATTGTATTTATAAAAACAATGGTAAGGTCATTTCGGTGTGTATCAAGAAGGTTTTATGTTGTTATATTTCTGGTGAACAATTCGGTTTCCTTCCAAAAAGGCAGATTCATGATGCAGTGGGGGTCATTCAGGAAGGATTACATTCTATCCATAGTAAACATATGAAGTCTGTGGTTTTAAAATTAGACCTTTCAAAAGCATATGATAGGGTTAGTTGGAATTATCTTCGGGTTATTCTTTCTCAGATGGGTTTTGGAGTGCCTTTTATTACCTGGGTTATGGGAAGCCTTTCTTCTGTCTCATTTTCCATCCTGGTTAATGCAGCTACATCCTCTTTCTTTAAACCTGGTTGAGGGCTTCGCTAAGGTTGTCCTTTAGCTCCTTTGTTGTTCCTTATTGTTGAGGAAGGCTTGGGTAGAGCTATACTTGATCTTAAAGTTCATGGGGTTTATCATGGTTGTTGGTCTCCTATTTTGGCTGTCCAATACAACATTTTCTAGCCTAAATCTTGTGAAATCACATAATAGTTAGTTTTATTAATGTTGATTTGTGCATGGTCATGCTTTTGTGGAGACCAACGTTGATAAGGTTTGGTAAGTGATTTTTAATTATTTATTTCTTACTTTACCTTGTTTTATGTATAAAATTGGGCTTTTTAATCCTCCGTTTAAATGCTACGTCAACTAATGGTCGTTGTTTCTTTTGTGCAGTGGTCTCAGCGCTCCAGGGAATATTTACGCTAGCTGAACCAACGATTCGGGGGCTTCGATCCACAATGGAGGCGTTTTTCTTGGATTCACCTCATCTTTTAGCTGCTTATGAAGATTGCTCAGGTGCTATTTTGGGGGTGTTCTTCGATTGAGGAGCTGTTGTTTTCCCTCTTCAGTACTATGTGGATTTCAGGGATTCGAGCTTCCATATTTGGCTTAGATATGCTGAGATAGCTGTAGGGTTTTTCGTTGGATCGATCTTTGTTTCACGGTTGGTTTTACTCTGTATATTCAGTATAAAAGTGATTCTTGAAACCCTAAGAAGGGAGGATACTCAGAGAATATTGTAATACTTTATTTTATCAATATAACCAGTGTTTATCTCCTTTAAGGTTTTGACTTAAGACTGGAAGGCGTTGAGGGTAGGGCCCCCTTCAACACCAACCCTTGGTATTTTAGCATTGTGCATTTTACAGTAGTAGATGTCACGGTTTCTTATTTTGACAGTGTTTTCTGGAATAGTAATGGTTTTTCTTATCCGTGAGTGGAAATAGAATGTATGCCTGCAGGTCATTAGTTAATGTCATTTGTATTTTGATCTAGCGCAGAGAATAGATTTAGGAGTGATCTGTATTTAAAATCTCCTTTGGTTTTTAGTGTGAGTTGTTTATTAATAGTTACGGCAATGATGAAATGTGTGATAATTTTGATTGGATTTATTATGGAATCGATTTAATGAGATTGAGAGCAGATTGAATTTTACCTTTCCTTTACTGCCAGCATTGAAGTGTTACAGGATTGGTTTATAATCCCTTTGTAAGACTGTAGAATAGATTGAGGAATGGTGTGTATTTAAATTTCCCTTTTGATTTCCAGCGTGAATCGTGGTATTGGAAAACTGGTAATGAACTTGATTTTAATTGCTGAAGAATCAATTTGCTGAAGAGAATAGATTGAACCCTCTATTTCCTTTTGCTGTGGTGTTAGAGTAATTGGTGAATAGCGCCATTCTTCCAATTGTTGAGCTCGCAGAGCTATAGGGTATTCTTTCCTGGTAGAACGTAGATTTTAAAAGAGTTGCAGTAGCAGAAGGTTTGAATAATTTCAATTCACAGGGAATCTAGGGATTGTTAAAATAGTCTTTCCAGTAAGTGATTAAATATGAGGAAATTGTGCTGTTTGATATTGAATGAGTTTGGAAAGGAACCCTAGTTTATAATATTGCTTCCTCGAATCAACATCAGCTTCACAGTATGTATATGCAAACCAGAACCAGTGAATGTTTCTTACACAGTTCTAACATCTATTGATGAGCAGTATCTGAATAACTTTGGCGTTCTCTTGTGTGCATTTGTATGCACAAATCATAAGCAGAGTATATTGGGATAACAATAACCAGCCAAGCTTTATTTTGATAGGCTGTGTATTGACAAATCAAAGTCAAGAGTTCATAGGTTTTACTTCAGCTCTAGAAGTGTTTGTGTGGATTTAAATATTAGACTTGGTAGAATTAATAACTGGAGTTTTACTTTAAGATATTACTGTAGTTTAAGGGCTTGTTTAATTTATCAGCAGGTTGTTCTTTTGAAGCACTGCTATAGTTAGGATTCCTTTGAAGATTAAGGTTGTTTTAAAGATTACTATAGTTACAGGTTGCTGTAGGCAAAGTGATTTCATTTTCTTATGACAGACCTAGAAGTCCTTAGCATAGATTATCCAGGACATCAATAGTTTCATCCATTTCATTTTCTGTTTGAAGTAGACTAGAATTCTTGTTAGCACGAGCATTAAAACTATCTTGCCTGCACATATAGTGTAGTAGCTCAAAGTTTACGTCCTCCGGTCGATAATTAAATTAAGGCGAATTAAGTAACATTAATTTTAACCAACATTTTTGGCGCCGTTGCCGGGGAGTTGCTCCAAGGTAAGCTAGTATTTTGCTCCTTTTTTTATGAAGTTGTTGTCTGAGAAGTTCAGGTAGATAGGATATTTTACAGTACACAACAAGGTGGAGGGGAAACATTAAGACGCAAAGACGAATTCACTATGGGATTCCCATGGTGTAACAGTCTGCCGCATCCACTTTAGTGGGTTTCCCCAAATTCTTGTTGTTTTCTTCTGGTAAGTGTGGTTGTTTTTCTTCGCATGTTTGATTTATTTTACTGCAAAAAGTGTGTTTACCTTTCCTGTAAAGAATGTTTACTTTCCGCAATTTAATTTCATGCAAGTGTGTTTTTCTTTTTGCAAGTTTGGGTGTGTTTACTTTCTGCAATTTAATTTCAAGAGTGTTTCATTTTATGCAAGAGCGGCGTGTAGTCTTGGTTAGAATCATTTAAAACACATCTAAATCAAATAAAAATAAAAACTTGGGTGTTGTAAGAGCCCCATACACATATCCTTGTGCGAAACATGAACAAAACAACTAACAGAAATGGATTCAGAAGTAACCATCAATTTGGGAAAACTTTCTCAAATCCTAGCTGCAGTTGGGAATTCTTCTTATTAGGTAGAACACATCCTGACAGCAGCTAAGAGTTTATATACATCTCCTGAGATAAAAAATGAACCAAAGTCCCAAGAGCCACAAAAAGACGTTCCTTGCCAAATTACAGAGGAAATTGACAACTTGGGTGTTACATCCGATGGAAAGCAGCTGAAAATTGAGGAGGTATCAGCAAATCCTCTATGTACTTCCGAAATCAATCAATCAGGAGAGGGGGGTCTACATGATATGATGAAGGAAGGTGAGTACCAAGACTACTTTGAAAGTTGGTTCCAAGAGGCAACTAGACTACAACACCATTTCCTCCTTCAACACCTTTTGTTGCAGAAGCAAGTAAGTCAGTTGGTTCTCCTTATCCAGGTAATCATTGCAACAACTTTTTCACATGTGGATAAAGGTATATTTTTAATTTTACTTCGCACTTGGTTACATTGGAAGAATTCCTATACTTGAATAGAAACGTTTTCTTTCTTCTTAGGTAGAATAGGAAAATATGTATATAAATAAAAAAAGTTGCATGCAGCTTCATTGTTTTTCTTTCTTTTCAATAAAATAATAAGATCTTTAACCAGAATTTATACCTTCTCTTCAGTCCATACTTTCAGAAAATTTATTATAGCATTAGCCCATAGCAAGGAAAAATGCCAGAGGGTAATATGAAATTGTGACTATTCTGTAAACATAAGACCAAATTGGTGATGGGCAGGCTGCATTTTGTGATAAATATCGGTTAAAGATATTCTCTTCAGTGAAGCTCTGGATGTTTTAAAAAAAAGGGAAGTCTTTTTGTTATTATTCTTATTTTCAGCCATTGATTATTTTTACAAAGGACTGTGTTAGTTTGAATTAAATTTCTGAGTTTCACTGGGTAATTAGAATGCCTGTATCAAGTAAATAAATGTGTGCTGTTAGGTTTTTCAGACTTGTCCTCTTTATTCATACAAGTGCTTATCCACTTGACATTGCCTTCATCAGTGATTTAAGCTTCCAAAAGTGGTTTTTACTTATGAGCTTATGGGTTACTAGGATCATTTGACTTGGTTTCACACTAGATGGAATGAGGAAATTGTTTTTAATAATGACAGCTATGGCATTACGTTATTTTTAAGTCAGGCACCATTGTGGAAAAAGGTCTCCAGGACTGAGCAGTCTGTTGGTTATTATCTATTGGCTTCTATAATATCAAATACATATATATACATTTTTGAGCAGCCACTTTATGACTTTCACTTTATACAGTTGCAAAGGTTAGTTGTTCATTTGGGCAAATTTTTACAGGCATGTACAAAGAATACTCTTCCAATTCTGATACCATCCCACTCCTAGATGGTTTTCAGAGCAGCTCCCCCACTCATCTATGCTTGAGCAAATCATAAACTTTATCTTTAAGGTGAAATTGGGACAAGGGCCTCTGATAGAAAATGGGTGCAAGAGGTTAACCCGTCGGGATACTGAACAGGTCCGCTGGCAGTGGGTACCGACCTGTGGTATAAACAGGCAAACCCATCAGGGTGCTGAACAGGCCTGTTGGCAATGGGGCATCTGCCTGGGGAAGAAGCTTCTTAGATGTTACAGTTACCCCACCGGAGTACTGAACGGGCTTACTGGCAGTGGGTTCTGACTCTAATATCTTCTTTAACAGCCTCATCTATACTTGTCTGTATGAACAATGTACCTATGTAAAGGTAAAAGAGAAGTCATAAGGGTGGTTAATTAAAATTTAAATAAACTCCTTGAAAAAGTCAATTGATAGCCAGTTGATAATCATCTCCAGCTGTTCTGCATTTTGGGTTACCTGATTCTTGAAAAAAAAGGTTTATGCCTGATATTTTCTAAGTCCTGAACATAGCTAAGGATTTCAGTACAGTTTTTGGCACTACTCAAACTATCCTGTGTGAAGCTGGGTCAAAGAGGACCACTATCCCATTAGCTTCTGTTAGCACTCCTTTTGTCTTGTGGCCTATGTCTTGGTGGAAATAGTTCTGTATGAATGACAAGAATGAAGTTTGCGGTTATGATTGTTTGAGCATTGTAGTTACATAGGAGTAAGGGTGATTGATTGAAGTTTGCATTCCGATTGTTTGTTTTGTATTGTTAATAGAAATTGATTTCATGACACAGTTTGGTTTCTTGTGTAATCAGGTGTAGCAGCAAGCTGGAAATGAGGTAATTATGCCATGAACTGTTTGGGTTAAACAAATTTTAATCCTGTTTATTTCTTTATTAACTCATTTGAGTGTTGCATATTGGGAAAGTTAATGGTTTAACATCACTGTGTGAGTGCATTTACTTGAATAGCACAGCTGCTGCTCAAGATGCTGGTAATTACTACTATGCTGGTAATTTTTGTTTATTTTTACCAACCTGAAAGCACTGTTGTATTTTACATTTGCTGAAGCACTGGATTGAGTGATGGATGAAGTGCTGGAATAGAAAAATTTTGCAAATTGACATGGCAAAGGTAAGAAACGCTGATAAAGGTAATGCACATAGCATGATTGGGTAAGTCTTAGTTGCTATATATTTAGGATTATGATTATAATTCAATGCTTTTGCCATTACTACAAAAAATCGATGAGCTATAACCTACCATAATAACTTTGGCATTCATTTAATTGGTACACTACAATTTTCCTTTTATGGTGTTAACTTGGACAATATTTCATCCTTTATTATTGACTGGCAACCTTTAATCATAACCTTGTTTTATTGCAATTGGGGTTTTTAAGTGTTATGAGGTTAGCTATCCCAATTCAGCTAATTTATGGAGACTCCTTGATAGTTATTTCATGGCTCAATCGATTGTTGGCACTTGATGTTCCTTCTCTGATGCATTGGTACAAAGATATAAGATATTCGATCCACATGGCTCCCCAGGTGATCTTCAAGCACGTTTTCCAGGAGCATAATTCTCTAGCAGAAGGACTTTCTAAGAAGGCCCTGAATTTGGATTTGGGCCATGGTTATTTCTTTGAGTTTTTGGATGGCAAGGCCATTAATGAGGGCCACTTTGTTCTATTTTAAATGTTGAGTTTCTCATCTTTGTGCCATCAGCTTTATGTGTTTTTCTCATGATTTGTTTTGGATCTAGTCCTTCTGTTAGCAAGTTTTGCTCCTGGAACACTTGATTGTTGATCACCACAGATGTTCATCAGCATGTCTGACCTGCTAAATGCGGGAATGATGAGTAAAGTCTGCAAGATCAGACTTTAATTCTATCAGACTTTACTTTGAGTTTCAAATCTTGTTTGTATGAGACTTTCTTGCATAGGGACCTGCAAGATATTTGGGTTGGGGGAGATGTTGGTCTCCAATTTTGGCTATCCAATACAACATTTTCTAGCCTAAATCTTGTGAAATCACATAATAGTTAGTTTTATTAATGTTGATTTGTGCATGGTCATGCTTTTGTGGAGACCAACGTTGATAAGGTTTGGTAAGTGATTTTTAATTATTTATTTCTTACTTTACCTTGTTTTATGTATAAAATTTGGGCTTTTTAATCCTCCGTTTAAATGCTTGGTCAACTAATGGTCGTTGTTTCTTTTGTGCAGTGGTCTCAGCACTCCAGGGAAGATTTAAGCTAGCTGAACCAGGGATTCGGGGGCTTCGATCCACAATGGAGGCGTTTTTCTTGGATTCACCTCATCTTTTAGCTGCTTATGAAGATTGCTCAGGTGCTATTTTGGGGGTGTTCTTCGATTGAGGAGTTGTTGTTTTCCCTCTTCAGTACTATGTGGATTTCAAGGATTCGAGCTTCCATATTTGGCTTAGATATGCCGAGATAGCTGTAGGGTTGTTCATTGGATCAATCTCTGTTTCACGGTTGGTTTTACTCTATATATTCAGTATAAAAGTGATTCTTGAAACCCTAAGAAGGGAGGATACTCAGAGAAGATTGTAATACTTTATTTTATCAATATAACCAGCGTTTATCTCCTTTAAGGTTTTGACTTAAGACTGGAAGGCGTTGAGGGTAGGCCCCCCTTCAACACCAACCCTTGGTATTTTAGCATTGTGCATTTTACAGTAGTAGATGTCACGGTTTCTTATTTTGACAGTGTTTTCTGGAATAGTAATGGTTTTGCTTATCCGTGAGTGGAAATAGAATGTATGCCTACAGGTCATTAGTTAATGTCATTTGTATTTTGATCTAGCGCAGAGAATAGATTTAGGAGTGATCTGTATTTAAAATCTCCTTTGGTTTTTAGTGTGAGTTGTTTATTAATAGTTACGACAATGATGAAATGTGTGATAATTTTGATTGGATTTATTATGAAATCGATTTAATGAGATTGAGAGCAGATTGAATTTTACCTTTCCTTTTCTGCCAGCATTGAAGTGTTACAGGATTGGTTTATAATCCCTTTTGTTCATCGAATTTGTAATACTGTAGAATAGATTGAGGAATGGTGTGTATTTAAATTTCCCTTTTGATTTCCAGCATGAATCGTGGTATTGGCAAACTGGTAATGAACTTGATTTTAATTGCTGAAGAATCAATTTGCTGAAGAGAATAGATTGAACCCTCTATTTCCTTTTGCTGTGGTGTTAGAGTAATTGGTGAATAGCGCCATTCTTCCAATTGTTGAGCTCGCAGAGCTATAGGGTATTCTTGCCTGGTAGAACATAGATTTTAAAAGAGTTGCAGTAGCAGAAGGTTTGAATAATTTCAATTCACAGGGCATCTAGGGCTTGTTAAAATAGTATTTCCAGTAAGTGATTAAATAGGAGGAAATTGTGATGTTTGATATTGAATGAGTTTGGAAAGGAACCCTAGTTTATAATATTGCTTCCTTGAATCAACATCAGCTTCACAGTATGTATATGCAAACGAGAACCAGTGAATGTTTCTTACACAGTTCTAACATCTATTGATGAGCAGTATCTGAATAACTTTGGCGTTCTCTTGTGTACATTTGTATGCACAAATCATAAGCAGAGTATATTGGGATAACCATCCAAGATTTCTTTTGATAGGCTGTGTATTGACAAATCAAAGTCAAGAGGTCATAGGTTTTACTTCAGCTCTAGAAGTGTTTGTGTGGATTTAAATATTAGACTTGGTAGAATTAATAACTGGAGTTTTACTTTAAGAGATTACTGTAGTTTAAGGGCTTGTTTAATTTATCAGCAGGTTGTTCTTTTGAAGCATTGCTGTAGTTAGGATTTCTTTGAAGATTAAGGCTGTTTCAAAGATTACTATAGTTACAGGTTGCTGTAGGCAAAGTGATTTCATTTTCTTATGACAGACCTAGGAGTCCTTAGCATAGATTATCCAGGACATCAATAGTTTCATCCATTTCATTTTCTGTTTGAAATAGACTAGAATTCTTGTCAGCACGAGCATTAAAACTATCTTGCCTGCACATATAGTGTAGTACCTCAAATTTTACGTCCTCCGGTCGATAATTAAATTAAGGTGAATTAAGTAACATTAATTTTAACCAACAATGGTCTTTCCTTTGGAAATGGGGTCACCTTAACTCATGTACTTTTTGTTGATGATATTTCCTTGGTTTATGATGGATTAGAACAGTCGTTACTATCTTTACAACAGGTTCTAACTTGTTTTTGTAAAGCCTCTGGAATGGTGATTAATGAAAACAAATATTCTATCCTTTATGCTGGTTTGGACGATAATGAGATTCTTCTTTTAAAGGATGCTTTTACTTTTCCCTTAACCAAACTGGAGAATGGTTTAAAGTATCTTGGTCTTTCCCTTAACCAAACTGGAGAATGGTTTAAAGTATCTTGGTCTTACTTTGAACCCATGCAGGTATCTTATCAAGGACTGGGATTGGTTGATTGTAAAAGTGGAGAAAAGGGTTAAAAAATGGAGTTTTCATTGGCTGTCCAAAGGTGGAAAACTTATTCTGATAAAATATGTGCTTGAAGCTATATCGGTATATTGGATGCAATTCTGGATCCCGTTGAGTGTTATTAAAAAGATCAGAAAATTATGTTGTAAATTTTTATGGGCTAGTAATTATCTCTGTGGTTTAACTTGTACTTCCAAGAGATCTTTGGATAATCCAAAGTTTCTGGGTGGATGGGGTCTTAAAATTCCTGCGTCATTTGCAAAATCTTTGGCTTCTAAGAGTTTCTAGAATATCATACATGGATCTGGGTTGTGGGTTCAAATTTCTATACAAAAGTATATTAGTCCTTTATCGCTGCTTGATTGGATCAGTAGTTCAGTTAAACAAAAAAGGAAAATATCTAATTGCTGGAAAGAAGTTTTATGGTCTTTTGATTTAATTGGAAACAATCTTGTTTGGAAGGTTGGCAATGGGGATGAGGTACGCATTGGAATGGATCCATGGTTTGGCTGTCTTTGGAGACATCATTTACCTGTTCATTTGATACAAAGGATTCATTCTTTTGGGTTTTATTTCTTGAAGGATATTGGATGCCTAGGTTCGAATTTATTTCAGGAGCAGGAATGGTTATCTGCTGAAGCTGTTAGTATTGTGTATGTACAGGATGTGGCTTCCTGGAATAGTTTTGTTGCTGTTCTAAAAACCAACAATATAAGGTTAAAAAATTCTATGGATGAAATGGTATGGAGTCAATCCAAATCTGGAACTTATTCTCCAAAAGATGGATACATGCAACTTATCATTGATAGGAATGAAGTGGATATTTGTTGGTGGTGGAATGCAATTTGGAAATTCAATTGTCCTCTTAAGACAAAAAATTTTGTTTGGATTTTATTGTCTAATAAGGTTTTAACTTGGGATGTTCTATGTAGAAAAGGAAGGGAAGGGCCCGACAGGTGTTACTTATGCAAAGAGGATGGAGAATCAAATTTTCACTTAGGTGAGGAATGTTCTTATAAAAAAAGTGTATGGAAGGAAATTGAATCTAAGTTGCTTTTAAACAATTTATGCGTGGGTAATTCTGTGGAAGTATGTCTTAATACGTGGCATCTTAACAAGGATTTAAATGGAATAAGGTCTTTACCTATTATTATTTTGTGGTTTATAAGGAAGGCTAGGAATCAGAGCTATTTTGAGGATTTTCTCCCTTTTCCTATACAGGTTTCATCTATTTGTTTGGGTATGTTGAGATCCATTCCACAAGGAAGCATTGTTATTAAAACTAGACTGGTGGTTAAGGAATCTATTGACTAAACTTTTCCTTAGGGCTACTTTGATGGATCGGTTGCTGGTAATCCAAAAGTATGTGGAGCAGGAGGAATCTTATTTATATCTAAGGATCATTTTATTTCTTTTAAAGTTGGTCTTGGGAATGGATCTAACAATTATGTTGAACTACTTGGTCTAAAATTGCTCCTAAAATTGGCGTTGGATAATCAAATTAGAAAATTACAAGTTTTTGGTGACTCAGAACTTGTTATTAATTGGGTAAATGATTTGTACAGAATGCATAATTTGATGCTTTCTCCACTACTTTAGGAAGTTATAAGGTATTCTAGAATGATGGATTCGGTGGTCTTTCAACATATTTACAGGGAAAGGAATTCTTCTGTGGATGGATTTGCAAAATATGGATCGCTGGTTCGGGAAGGAGTATGGCATATCATGAAACAATGGAATTCTGACTTTATAGAGACTATATCAACTTTTTAATTTTTTATGATCTTATTACAGAATTATGAGGATTTTTCTAATCAAAACTAATGAAAGTAGATCCTGGTGATATGGTTTTGGCTTTTTTATTAGATGTATGTCTTTTGACATGTATTTTTTGCGAGGTTTATTTGGACTGATACTTTTATGTCTCTTTTATTTGAATAATGGTTTACTAATTTTGTATATATTTGGAACATGATGTATAGTTTTCAAACTCATGAAAAATGTGAAGATTTTTTATCATGGACAATACTATTAACTTGGTATTTTGTTCATCTGATGAATGTAAATCTTTTTATATATATAAAGATTACGATTTTTTTCTGTGGAAAAAAAAGATGAAAAATCTAATTTTGACATTAAGCATATAAGAAACTATTTAAATTCTTTGTATGAAATTACTAACATATAGACATACAATTAAAATTCCATGTATAGAACCTATGGTTTTCACTACGCTAGAATTTGTTGAAAATCTCAAGACAGATTTAAAACCATAAAATATCTATGGTAATATTTATCAATATTCTATGAATCCAAAGGTGGAGAAAGGTTTTTTGTTTGTATATTTCTAACTTGAACTGCTAATGGAAATTCAAATTCATTCTTGACACATGTTCAATGTTGGGAGAATATTAATATGCCCCCCCCTCCCATATTTATGGCATAACTAGGGATTCGGGAAAACAGATACATTATCGCAGGGAAGCATCAAAGCCCAACTTCCCAACTACTGAACAATGGCACCTATGCACTTTCAAATTGGAAACCACCTTCTGAACCATTTGAGTGGAGGCTACTATATAAACGATAGAGAAAAAATTAGGGACAGGGAAGGTTTAATGAGAAGAAGTAATTTTGTAAAATAGCAAAGCATATGGTAATAGAGCATGAGGAGTTGCGAATACTTACCTTCTTATGCTTGTATGTTTCATGGAAACTATGGAAATTGAGATTCCTCTTGTAGAACTGGAACAGAGAAACCTCTTTCCACAAGTCCAGCCTCAAGGTTTTCACGCTTCTCCAACTTCCTCTTCCCAAACTCGACTTCAACTTTTGTTGCTGGTCTCTCAACACTCCAGAGTCAGAAAACTACACATCAATTTTAGGTTATGCACCTCATAAACGAGAATCAAGTTCCCATAGAAGATTTGAAATTCATGATTCCTCCTGCATACTATTCAAAATTCCACTTGTCACAGTTATATCTTGTCCAACAGTATTTAGAGCCACATTTGGTGGTGGCCACCTCTCATCAAAATCCATTCCTTCCTTTTCCTAAACCACATAAACTTGAATTAGTTGACCAATGCAATAATGTACTCTATCACTCTATAAACCAGGTGTACTGCTATGAGGAATCTGGAATGGTGATGGGGTCGCCAGAAGAGCATTAGGAGTCACTATCCGCTGGCTAAACAAAAAGGCCATCGATAACTTGGCCAATTCTAACTGCACTAGCTTGCATATTTTGGGGGTCTTCAATACACAAGTTTCTTGATCTTCACAAAACATGATCGGTTCAAGGTTGTCAAAGATATTAGATTCATCCTTCATTTTTTCATCATGATCGAGATAACTTCACGAACAAACTTTGGGAATTGATTGGAAGCTGACATTAAGACCCGACTTCTCTTCATATTCATCACTTGAAACAACCGGTTCTTCTTTGGCAGCGTCATTAGGTTTTGTTCGTTGTTCCAACAATTTCCCAACAGCAGCCTTTCTGTATATCCAACATAACACCATATTGATCTTCTTCTATACATCTAAGCTTATATTTCTTGAGAAAAAACACCAAAACACCAGTTTAAAATCATGTCGGAGGGACTCGACGGATCTTAGTTGGTGAACCAGGAAAACGATTGTTCTGCCTCTAATACAATTTGAAGGGAGAGTCTATAACTCATAGCAACAATTAGTAGATTGCAGCGAGTAGCTACCAAACTAAGCTACCAAATCCAAGTTCCAAGTGATTAATTTCATTAATTATCTCACCTGCTACAAGAATAACATTGTTTAATTGCATGAGTCTTGAGTTTTAAACCATGCCAACTAATTCCAAGGCCCATTCAATTTTCCATTAAATTAGGTTGCGGGTAAATTATGGTCGCATGCCAAATTTCCAAGCGCAAGGCCCAATCAATTTGCCATTAAATTAGGTTGCGGGTAAACTACCGTCACATGCCAAATTGCTAAGTGCCATGCTTCAGCCTGCAGGTACTAGCATTTTTTACAGTTATTGGACATCACTAGACACCAAATTAATGGTCTACATTTTGTCTCACAAGTAGACGGTGACATGTGGCACATAATATTAGTTGTCAAATACATTCCAGTTTGTTAAATATGTCTTGTACGACGTCAAATTCTAGGCCTATTTGTATCAAATGTGTGACGTAGAACCACTACTCACAAAGGCTATTAAATTAAAATTTTGGTGGATAACTGAGTTGATTTAATGGGCGCGCAACAATGGGGTAACTCATGCTATCATCCATTAGTCCAAGCAGCAGAGAGTGAAGTGACCCATGTAATATGTTTGTTAATATTATATATATATAATCATTTTTTTAGTCTTTTTAATCTTAATATTAATTTATAAATTCAACAAATTTTAGAAAAGTTTCATCAAAATTTTGTAAATTAATTAAGTCTATAGACTTTTTTATTTGAGATTTGGGGTGGACTACTACCTATGTTTTGTAACATGCCCATATCTGAAAAATAAATATTTATTATTTATTTCAGTAAAAACATTATGTTAATTTTATTGTAAAGTTTATGACCAAGTGGATCAAGGATGACTGTAATTGAAGAATTATTTATTTTAATAATTAATAAAAAGAGACACCTATCCAGGGGAGATTGTTAAATGAGTGTTCACTAACCCACTAGGAGGAAGGAGCAATTGTAGAAGGCTGGTTGACAAGTGGCAGCACTAACATTCATTTTCTAGCTGCTGCAGGAGCATAATCCCTAAAAAAAAGTGGTCATGTTCCCTAAGAGGGGGAACTGAGCTAGTGGCTCATTTAATTCCAAAACTGACCCACAGACCTAGGTAATACTATATAAACCATCAAATTGAGCAGGAGGCTCACTACTCATTCTGATTTCTAAGAGATGAACCTTGTGACTGCTGCAAACTGAAAAGTCAGGAACACAAGGAATTTGATGAGGGGATAGCTAAAGTGATTGTTGAGTGCTAAGTTGCATAAGTCTACTGTGTGAAAGAGTTCTTTGTCCTAGTGGTTCAGTGAATGGGCTCGGGGGTCCTAAGCAAGTAACTTTGGCTGCTTCAAGAGAAGGTTGGGTGGAATAGTCTCCCGTGGGTGTTTGTCCCCTTTCTGCAATCTGTCCAGGTTCAATTGCTATTTAATTTCTGAATCTGTCTTTTCATTTTGAAATATGCTTAGGAACTGTAATTAGAATGTTTTATAATCTCTTTATCTGGAAGTTGTTAGGAACTATATTTATTAGTATTCAATTTAATGGATAGATATGCTGGTTTAGTATTCTCTGTAAAAGTATTTCATAACCTAAGCATTGTTCTTTTTATATCAGTTTTAGATTGTTTCTATAGGTATTTCAAACTATTAAAATGTTAGTAATAGGTACATAAATCTGTGGACTAAGCTTAAATCAAGTAAATTTTGTAATACAATAAGGACTTGTAAAGGTCCCTTAATAAACAAACACAGAGACCTACTATAGTATAGATATTTCATTTATAAGGATAGATATATATCTACTTAAGAATAGAACCCTATTTATAGCACTGTAAATTGTTCAGGGTTAAATCCTAAAACAAGATTATACATATTTAAACATAACCTGAAACTTATCTAATGTTAAGATCTGATTTTCCTCCTTAATACTCTATTTAAAATAATCTCCCTAGGATCGAGTCTTATCCCCTCAAACAAACTCTAGAATTAATTTAGAATAACCAGGGTTTAAAATGAACAGTATTAATTAAACTAGTTTTACATAAGGGCATCCTAAGCCCAGTTTCTTAACATTTAAATTGTTTATTAACACCAAGTCGAGATTATAGACAGACCGTAGCATTGGTTACAGGCTTCAGGTTGGGCTGGTGTTGTTTTTGCAATATTTCTCTTACAAAAGGAAGTTACAGGAAGCTTTAGGGCTTAAATCATTTCGAAATAGTATGATTAGCTAAACAAAGTATAAATTCTTTTCAATAGTAATGGAAGTTACATACAGTCTCATGGCCTATTAAAAATATATCAACCAAGTTAAATACTCAAAATAAAGGTTTCACAATCTTTCAACAAAACGACAAAACCCTAGGATATTTTTGTACAAGTGAACTCCTTTACATCTACACAGTCATATTATTAACCACTAGCTATCATGACTTCCTTATGTCTTTTATAAAACTGGAATAATATCATTAAGGATCTCACAACTAAATCCTTTTTCTTTTAAGTTTCCCAAAACCCTGCTAACTGTCAACTAAAGGATAACGCTTGTGTAACATTTAAACTAATATCTAAAACCTCATAGAGTTTATTTTAGCAATCGAAGTCTTTTGTCAGAGGCCTCATGACCCTTATCTTAAAACCTACTTGGAGAGGCAAAGACTCCATGACCGAATCCCTTCGAAAAATGGGTTGACCACAAACAACTATAAACAGTAAAATAAACTTTTGTGCTTTTAAAGACACCAAGCTCTTTTACAATTACATCACAAGTGGACCGTTAGAATAACATTACAAATTGTAAACAAGGGAGGACTAGAAAAATGAAATGCAGTCCAGGTTAAAACAAAGCATTCATCTTATTAAATAAAGTAAGGGATGTACATAGAAACCCTCATGGGCATTGTCCCATAACACATCCATTATAATATCAAACGAGTAATGAATTTACGGCAGTGGCTTCTTAGACCAAAACAAGAATCAACATTTAGACTACACGACCTTATAATGTTACAACAACCATAAATAGTGAAAGAAACGAAGAAATAAGCATTTAAAATAGTTGCTATAAAAACCACAGATCAACCTTGATATTGCTCACAGATAGCCATGACAGGTCTTTACAACAATGTATCTATTACATTATCAAACTAATAACAAAATATTCAGAGTAAGGCCCATGAACACAACTTGAGCATTGTAAATTAAATTAAAACTCAAAGCCCTCACAGGGCCAGACTAACTAAAAGTCTGTACATTTTAAATACCATTGACAAAATCAAAATAGAATAAATTTTAACACTATAGGTCTCAAAGGAATGTGGCTTAGTCGTAAGACTCCACAAACAAGGATTCTTTTACATTCTGAAATTATACACAGTCTCTTTGTAAACAAAGTCGCAGTATCAAAACCCTCACAGGTTCTTATAGTGTTAAAACAAGTTTATAACCAAAAAGAATGTACAAAGTGGCATAGTCGTTTATGACTCCACAAGTGAAAAATAACATCCTTACAACATCAAATGTATATTACCAAAGCGAGTATATCACTTCCAAATAAAAAAAAGAACACAGAGTGGAAAAACCCCAACGTCATGAAAACACACCACATGCCCCAGTTTGGTTCCACAGAGCTATGCGAGTTAAAGACATGGGTCTTACTGGTTAAATGGGGCTGCTTGGTCGGTGAGTGATATACACCCTCATCGTAGAGACTGGTTCTACACGCATAGGAATAACGAAGGTTAAAAAATATTCTTCTTTATAAAAACTCTGTGTAAAATAATCATAAACTGGAAGATCTAGTGAAGTTATAGTTTAACTTCTCGGCATATAGCTTCCACCTAAGATACTCTTTTGGCAACCAAACAAAGCTCACAAATTCCACCAGTGTTCTGGGAAAACTGGGATAGGTTCAGATGAAGGTGAGGGCCAAGGTTAATGGCCTCTCCCTCTCTGTTTATAGATAGTAGGCTAACAAGGTCGAAAACCCATAGTCCGAGTGCAAGAATGAAGGTGCAACTAACTGCAAAGAAAACCCCATTGAAAGCTTTTACAAAACCACCATTACACCGTATTAAAAACTTAGGGTTTGACTTCATGTCCTTTACCCAACAATTGGAGGCCTTATTATGACCACATGGCCTACATGTGGATGCCATCAATTCTTGTATGTTTCATATTGAATTCGTGGATACAGTCTCAAGATATTTACCTTTAGTCATAGGGTATAATGAAGACCCAATGTTTAAGCATAGTGTTTCCCACACTAAGTTTATAACATAGGTTATCAGGTGAGGGTTATCGTTTCCAATATCAAAGCATATGTTATAGTATAAGCTATAACATATGATGTGTTGAATTAAAACTTCACCATTGTTAAAAGAATAGATATGAAATAGTATGTTATACAAACATCAAAACTAAGTAAAGTTTATGTTGTGTTCCCCAAAAGCAATGGGACCACGTTCCTTGTCACTCATAGTTTTATGCCTTAGGATTTGGTTCTCTTATAGGACATCCGCACCTACCTGCATCAAGGTAAGAAAAATATCATGCATTGGTCATAAATACTAAGTAAGACCATGATCGATACCTTTTACAGCTCGAAAGTAAAACCAAAATTGAAGAAAAATGTCAAACAGTCTTAAAGACAGTTATCATCACAAAGAAGTGTAAATTGGAAAGCAAGAAATAATTTTGGCATAGTACACCAATAAAGCATGCTAACACTAAAACTATTATAGACACATAAAACTTGCGTTTATTGTTAAATCATTACGCTACAACAAATTATTTAATAAGTATAACATCTCTTTGATTTATTCCCAAAGAATCATGAATTACATGCGGTAATAAAAAAAGAAAATTATTTACGAAATTTAGGGATTTAACATGTGGTATCAAAGTGAGTGTCCAAACACTAGGTATGATTGGCTCACTCACATATAAGTAATAAACCAATATACTAATTTTATTTGCATTTATTTCTGTCCAGAAATATAAAATCTGTTTTGCAGGAAAATGGAAGGTGCTGAAGCATCTGCTGAAAATGGTTCACATCACAACAATCCTGGAAACTTTTATGTAGATTTGAACAATATAGAGTTACTATAGATAGTTAAAGAGTTAAAAGAGGAACTGTAAACTTTAAAAATAGACAATGAAAGAATGTTGGAGATGAATCAAATACTACTAGACAATATGCATAACAGAGGAAAAGATAAACGAAATGTTTATGAAACTGATTCGGAAACAACCTCTTACAAACATAAAGGAAAGAAAGCAAAATATTATGATAGTGAATCTTCTTCAGAGGTTAATGCAAGGTCACGTAAGGGAAGGTATAAATACATAAGTGATAGTAGTGAAAGTGACCATAAACCTAGGAGAAGGAAGTATAAACCCTACAAAGAAATTTCCGGGGAATTCAAAAAATAAAGCCTCCCATGTTTAACGGGGAAGTATAGAAAGGTGAAGAAGCAAAATCTTGGCTGTCAGGAATGAAGAAATATTTCTATATTTACAACTATTCTAATAGACTAAAGGCAATGATGGCTATTTACAATTTGACCGGAAAAGCTGATATCTAGTGGCAAGATATAAAAAGGGTAAAAAATTATAAAGATAAGTACTTAACCTGGAGAGTTTTTAAGAAGTATTTTAAAAGGAAGTTTTTATCTGAACAATACTACAAGGAAAGAGCTAAGGAATTCTATGAATTAAAATTGGGTTCCATTTCTATGAAAGAGTTAGGCATCAAGTTTCTAAGTCTGTTAAGATAAGTACCTTACATAATAGATGAAAAGCCTAAAATACAACGGTTTTTAAGCTGTCTGCCTACTAGCTTCAAAGATAGGATTGAGTTTGATAATCCGAAAATTTTGGAGGAAGCTATGAGAATGGATGATTTCTGTTATGAACAGAGTAAGAAAAGGGAAAGTTTACCTAACTGGAAGACTAAAAATACAAGTCATTTTTACCAGAAGAGAAGAGGGTTTAAGTCAAATAAGAGTTTTGGGAGTAAATCTCAAAATTTCTCCAAGAATAACTATTAGAAAACTGATTTTAAGAATAAAGCACCCCAAAATACTACAACACAAAAAATCAAGGATATTCCTAGCAACTTTGTTAAAAATAATGAACAAAGGGAGCCTATCAAATGCTGGGAATGTCAAGGACCGCATTACGCCAAGTACTGTCCGAACCGAAAGGGGAACTTTAACAACATACACACTATCTAGGAAGAGGAAACAGTTGGAGATGTGGCAAATGAGATGCCCAGGATAAATGCAGCTCTGGACAACAAACAGATGGACCATCAGACTTCCATGGTGTACGGGGGCATCACCTAGGAACCAATATGATATCACGTCCGTTCATATTGGGGGGGTTAAAATAAAAAAAATAAAAGTCAATATATTGGGGGTATATTAGGGGTAAAAAGGGTTTTTTTTTTACTATTTAAATATCCAATATGCTGGGGGTTATTTTATTCCACATCCCTTCCTGCGCCGTTCACCAGTGCTCCAAGCCTGCGAGCACCCTTGTGGTCTGCGTGCACCTTGCGAGACCAAGCCTGCGAGCACCCTTGTGGTCTGCGTGCACCATGTGAGACCAAGACCATGTATTGTTTGAAGAATACCCTTTGTAGAATATTCTTTTTTGAACAACTGAGGGTTCTCTGCGTGCAGCCTACGAGACCAAGACCATGTATTGTTTGAAGAATACCCTTTGTAGAATATTCTTTTTTGAACAACTGATTGTATATTTAAGGTATGTTCAACTGTTCCAGTTTGGTATGGTTTTGGGGGTATATTTATAAAGAGAAGGTTTGATACAGATTATATCCCCAAAGACTGTGGAAATTATTGTAGGTCATACCCGATGATTATGGTTTCATTGCTCAGCTAAATGAAGGGCGCCATCTTAAGAAATGCCCCACTGAATTTTGAGTGGACAAGGTCCAGCAGGACTTTGACCCCAGTAAATTCAACTTCACCAAAGTAGGCCAGGAAGAGGTGCTCTTCCGTTTTGAAGAAAGTGAGGAAGACAAAGTTCATTACTTGGAAAAGGCCTCTATCTTGGACAGTCCAAATGTGGTTTCTATCAATGTAAGTGAAATTAACGATGATGGCAATACCTTTTATGCAGGGTTTGAGGTATTTTGAATGTTAAAAGATTATGTTAATCGATCATGTTTATTCTCATGCAGGTGAGTCTAATTGAATATGGGCATGTGCTCCTTGTGCCAAGAGTGTTGGACTGCTTACCCCAATGCATTGACCATGATAGCTTACTATTAGCTTTACATTTGGCTGTTGAGGTTGACAACCCATCTTTTCGTCTGGGCTACAATATCCTGGGAGCTTTTGCAACTATAAATCATCTACATTTCCAGGCGACACTATTGTTAATACATTGTGTTAGTTGCAAAATTTGACTTTTCTATGAAACACTCTTTATCATTTATGCGCCTTTTGAACAATAAAGAGATGAGGTTAAAGAAGACATTGTGTTTTCCCTGTTCAGTTTTTTCTTTCAATAACTCTTTCTAGATTGTAGAGATAAGATTGCAATGATGATATCTAGAAATTTTGAAATTTTGCATAATGAATCAAACATTGTGGCAGGTCTATTACTTGGCCCTTCCTTTCCCTGTAGAAAAATCACCCACAAAAAGAGTACCATGGGAAAGGTAGGGTCAAGATCTTTGAACTCTACAACTATCCAAATCCTCTGAATTTCTCAAATCCTCTTATTGTGAGGGACTTTGACCCAAATTCGTGTACATGGGCATATGGCATGAATATATTTGACTTGCAAGAATGGAAAAAGAAGGACATGACAAGGATCTATCATAAATGGGAAAACCTGGTAAGTATACATTGACATTTTGCTTTTGGTTTCCTGGTGCTTTATTTGTGGTTTCTGCAATGAAGTGACATTAGCATTTGGTTTTGTCTAAAAATGACTATTGTGTGATGCTTTTTATCTTAGAACAAGGACAGACAGCTATGGAAACTAGGCAACCTGTCACTTGGGCTGATCACCTTTTACAACCTTAATTATGCACTAGATAATTCTTGGCATGGTCTAGGCCTTGGTTATAATCCTAGTGTTAGTCGGACAAATATTGCAAAGGAAGCACTGAGTAGCATATTTGGGTAGTTAGAGTGAGTCTTGTCCACACTATGCGATTATCAAAACTTTGAGTTCCTGTAGTTATGTCTCTTTGATTTTAGTAGTACCAAATCTTGTTTCCTGTAGTCATTTCATTCTCTTCCAGTAATGAATCAATATTCTAATGTTGAAATTATTTAGACAATCATTGCTTCTTGATAATAATACCTAAATATTCCAGTGATTGAACTCCTTGTTTCCATATAGAATACAATTTATTGCAAGGTTTGGTCTTGTCACAGTTGATAGTAAAAACCAAAATTTGATAGTGGTCATATTATCTTCATTAGCACTGCTAATCTTGTACACTTCCTTTTCAACATCCTAATTCAAATGCATTAGGATGACTTGCATTTTGAGAATGAAAACAAAACAAACAAATAAAGAAACTATTCATATGGAATCTGGATAATAGTAATTAATGTAGTATATCTATTCTTTTAAAATGATGAGCACAAAAGTGCAATAATTCTACTCAGTTCCATGATTATGCGGAACAAGTATACTTTACTGGTAGGTCATGGGGATATCTTACTTTTTTTTTCGCACAATGTTGAACCTCAGTAACTAGTTTGTTTGATAAGGAGATTAGTCCTGAATATCTTACTTTAGTCCTGAATTTTGCAATTTTTGGATCACAGTGGTTAGTGTCAGAGCAACACTTTTCCTGTTTCAACTACATGCTGGCAAAAATGAAGTTGTTTATTACTTCACTTCTTTGTTTCGTAGTGCTGGTATTACCTCTGATGTTGCAGCAAGTGCTTTTATGGGGGCTTTAAATGTCATTGGTTAGTTTAGACTTCTGAATCTTGGTTCTCTTTAATTTAAAATTTTATGTTAATTTGCTAAATATTGTGGAAAGAAAGATAGAGCAACAGCTTATTAGATTAACGAATGGTTCAGTGGGAGTAAAAAAACAAAATAAAAATACATAAATAACAGTGTCTAGTAAAGCTGGAAAGAAATTTGCTTATTAGATTATACTCTGAACATTGCAGGTACAGCCATGGCCTCTTTTTTAATGGACAATCAAGGAAGAAAGAGCTTTCTTATAACCAATTTTACGGGAATGGTAATATAACCTTTGCATCATTATCATGAATCACTGTATAACACTTCTCTTTCATGATTTTGAAATATGGTTCCTTTTATCTATTCAAATTTTAGGTCATACCTTTTGTTGCTATGTAGAGAAAAGTAAAGTAATTAAGTAATGTAAATATTATCTAGGATCTTTTGTATTGCCCCAAAGGCTATAAGCCCCACTTCGAAATTTGATTCTCATAATAATTAGCCATTGCCCGAACAATGTTGTTAAATGTGTCTAGACTCTAAACAAGGATTAGTTATACCTTCTTGTCAGTTCCTTGAAGAGTGGATTCAACAAATAAAAAACACATGTCCTCAACACCTCCCTTATGCTTGTAAATGTTATTGGTATGCTTCCTGATGGTTCCTTTGTTGTGACCTCTTCAACTATCCCTCCTTGGATTTCTTTTGCAACTTTATTCCTTTTCCTTTATGCTTGTGTAAAATTGCTAGCAATAAATGCTTTAAAATGTTCCAGACAAAACTGGTATATTTGCTTCTCTCTAGTATTGATGGGCCTTCACCCTAAATCTCTTCTAATGCAACTATCCATTGCAGTGCACAATTAATGGTAGTATCTATGAAGCCCATCTGTCATCTATCCCAACTCAATCAACTGATGCTCATCCTCATCTGATTAGCTGCTCAAGGATTACCATCAATAGCTATGACAACTTTCAAGTCAATCACCAATATCTGCACAGGTGTGCAAAGATATGGAAATCATCAAGGGTGTATTGAGTGTGCTTCTGGTATTAAGCCAAAATTTTTAGTCACTATAAGTATTCTCAAACACAACAACTTCACTTGTATCATGCCCATATCAATGTGTAAACATCTCATGCCTTTATCACCTCTCTAGTCACTGCCAATTCAACAAATTATGTTTGTCAATTGCTCTGCTCCTCACTGATCATGTCAAGTCACCGTCATATCACTTTCAAGTTGTTACTAACATAAACCAATGTTTGTCAACCTGTCACTCTGCTTGTCATATCAATCCAATCTACTATCTCTGTCATATCATTCTACACCTAGGTCTACAGTCATCATAGGTCTGCTAAATGCTTCAAGATTATCAAAGGTATTCTTAATTCGATGTTTTTCATCATAGTATGCATCATGTATGCATCATCATCATCATAGCATGCATCATATATGCATCATCATCATAGTATGCATCAATGTCATCATTGCATCATCATCGGGATTTAAGATTGTTCCCAAAGAGGTATTTTGAAGATACCTTATTTTGAGATGGTTTAATAAGGTTGTAACTTTAGGATGTCTCTGAGATTGATCTTTGATCTTAAATCCTAAAGTTAACCAAGAATGCAAGAGTAGAGATCAGAATTCCACCCAGTGCCTTTGACCTTGCCTAAATTAGACTTTCATCTTCAACTCTTGTTGCAAATACATTCGGATTCCTTCATGAGGTTCAGTCTTTATCACTGTGGTAAAGTGTGATCATTGAAAACATTTTCTTTGCTGCTAGAAACAAGAATAACACATGTGGGAAGCCCAAAATTCAGTGCTATATGGCTTCATTGTGGCTGCCTCAGTTAGAAAACAAAGATACTTCAAAGGTGCTTTGGATGCCTTCATGTATGCCCATAAATAGTGTCCATATGTCTTCATGTATGGCATGAAATAGTGTCCATACTTGTCTTCATGTATGCTTAGAAATCATGAGACCATCAGATCAAATGTTGTTGTGTGTTTCTCTTTTGATACTGTACCTACTGTTCTCCTTCTAATCCTCCTTAGCTCGCTACCTCAGTGACTGTTCAAAACTTAGAGGTACATCCTTCACTCCTCGGTTGCCTCAGTGGAATTTAACACTTCATGCTTAAGTTTTCATCAAATTTTGAGAATGTTCTTGTATGATTTGAAGGACCCAAACAAGTCCAAAACCAGAATTTTTGTATGTGCTAAGAAGAAGATCAAATTCAGACTGTGTATGAGGACCTCAAATTTAGAGTTTTCAACCCCAAAACAAGTCCAATATAGGAATTCCATATAGCAGCAAGAGAGAAATTTTTTATAACAAAATCAGGATTGGCGTATTGGCTTGGACTGCTCCCACCTGAATTTCCTCAGTCCACATCACCTCAGTCCAATAACACCAACGATCTCATGTATACCTTTTAGTTGGAGCTCTTTCATAGAATCAGAGACACTTCCTAGGCCGGCCTTGTCTTTAATCTTAACACCAACCCTCTTGAACTACAATATTCTATCTGCATCCTGTCTTACTTTTATTGCCATATTGTTGTGTTTTCTTTTTTTCCATTTTTCTAGCCTTTCTCTATACTACCCCTCTTTCAAAGTTTCCACTGATTTGAGCTCTTAGCTACAGGACAGTCAAAAATTTTATGGTATAAACTTTTGTTCGTGTTGATAAATATAGAAGGCACAATTGTTTATTCACTGCGTGAGATGGGTTTCATTTTGTTGTTTAATAATGTGACGTCCTCCGTTTAAGATCTAGGATTTGGTATATATGAGCCAATACTGCTACCTTGCATCTATATTGATTTAGTTGTGATATGAAATTTCTTTATGAGCACTTCCTCCTTTATCAGATTTATTGTGAAAATTACTTTGATATATAATAATCATTTACAGATACAAGGTTTGAAGCTCCCACTATTTGAAAGCAATAAAATGAGTTGTCTCACAGTGGTTAGGACTATTGAAAAAATTATTTGTCTTTAAAACCCCTCCCAAAGGTCTTTGTCTTGCATGTAGTGTTGCATCTAGCCCACTGAATAGGGTTCAATCTGTTTCTAGTATGGAGTGAATTAACTTTATTAGTGATTAGCATTTCTGCCAAAGGATATACATGTGTTTATATTTGATCACACGGGATAATTGTTTGTCAAGTACTATAAGAATATTGTTTTGTTTTCACCAATACCAAATTGTCATGATGATATTTTTTTCTACTCTTCCAGAATTTTTTTTTTTTTTTTGGAAATAGTTTCTTGATATCCAAATTGTGGACAATAATGTTTTTTTTTTGTCACCACTAAAATTGAGCAGTCTTCCATCAAATCCTATAACATTTCCTAAAATAGAGCAATGTTCCATCAAATTCTTTAACATTTCCTAAATAGTCTAGAGCATGAGACCTTTGAGTTATACACTTTCCCTTCCTTACACATCAACCAACAATAGTTCTAAGGAACACATGCATCCATGGAAATGTGTTATCGCATGTTTATATTAAATATCAAAATGCATTTCATGTTTCTATGGAGCATACAACATTATTGAATAGGCTTGTTTGTGTTAGTTGTCCTTTTCACTAGGAATGTTCATGTTAGTTGTTGAATGAAGAGAATTATTAGATATCAGAGGGAAATTCTTGAAGCAGCTGCATTACTGGTATATTAGTTATTGAATTAGAACATATTTGATTAGTAATGCTTGCAGTGGTTACAATATTGTCTATTTACATGTATAGTGAGCTTTATTTCAATAGTAGTCAAAGGGGTTTGTTGGGGTGTTGTTATTGCCCCAACAGGGCTTGTTTCTTCATGTGGGCCTTAGCAACTTGCAAGATGTCCTATCCATGGCATATGTGGATTTGGCTAATCTAATATGGTGGGCTATTTGTATCTGTCTCTCCTTGTCAAGAAACAATGGCATTTTCTGATTGATAGCGACGGTCTTAAGTCCTGGTTTAATGGGAAGGGGGTGAGAGAAATGTGGAAATAAACATCATTTTTTCTCTGGTTGGTTTCTTTTCCAGACTTTGTAAGCTGAAGATCCTTCGAGACGTTGTATCAGGTCTTTTACTATGGTATAGATTCTTCCATTTGATTGCTTATTGGCATTCAGCCATATTGTATCAAATTAATTGCCATGGAAGGTTTTTGTGATCTTTTTCATTTTGTCCCCTAAAAGTAACATAATATTATCTGGAAACTATTTGGATCACAGATCAACAATAGTTTTGGCAGCTGACTGTGAATGCTAGTGGATGAAATCTAAAGAATACTATTACTTGTCTTGAGATAATATGACTAGGCCATGGATAGGACATCTTGCAGCTTGCTAAGATTATTCACCTGGTTTGCTAGGACAACCATACTTGACTTAGGACATCTTGCAGGTTGCATATGTGGATTTGATGCCGGTGAAAGAATTATGGCATATTTCAGTGTCAACAAATTATATCATCAATATAACATGCCTCACCTTAATTTTAATTGCAGTGTCCTTTTAGCACCACAACATCTACTAGATTGCCTAGGTAAGTAGTCATGGCAACTAGAAATGCCATAGCACATGTACTCAACAAGTTAATGATAATTTATTAATTATTAGCACCTTTGACAGGCTCTTAAGTCACTTCATTGTTGACACTCTTAGACTCATCATTCTAGATATGCATAGGTCACAGTATGACTACTCTTGAAGTTTAGGAACATGGGAGTCCACCAGATAGACTAGCCAGGATTAAAGGAAGTTTGGTTAAACTCAGTTAGTCTATAAGACAGACTAGGCAGGATTAAAGGAGGTCACACTTAGTGAGTCCATTATATAGACTAGGCAGGATCAAAGGAAGTTTGGTCAAACTTGGTGAGTTCATCAGGAAGACTAGGAAGGATTAAAGGAATTTTGATTGAGGTTACCACTTCATATCATTACAAATTCTATTTCATATTTAAATTAGTTACCTTTTAGGTTGTGTCTTTTACATGGGAGAGGAAAGTTGTGACTGGCTATGATAAGTCACATAAGACCGCATACAAGGTTGTTGTTCTCCAAGGGTTGGCAGTGGGTTTTGTCTTGGGTTCTCTCATATTTATTACATTCTGCACCTATGCACTAGATCTTTGGTGTGGATCACAGTTAATTATCCATGGAGGGTATTCAGGAGGCAGAGTGCTAAATGTCATATTTACAGTTCTTTTCGGAAGCATGTAAGACAGATATGCATGACCAAATGCAGTATTGTTATTCTATAAAGAAATTCAATTAAATGGCCTTTCACTTATTCAGGTAGATATATTTATCTTGATTAATGAGGAAAATGATAAATATTTTGACTAATGAAGGCAATGACAAATATTTTTCTGGATCTTAGTTCAATAAGCCATACAACACCATGTTTAAATGCATTTGCAGTTGGACAAGCTGCAGCTTACAAAATGTTTGAGACAATTAATAGGAAGCCAGAGATTGATGTCTATGATACAAATGGATTGGTCCTTGAGGGTATTTAGGGTGATATTAAACTTAAAGATGTATATTTCAGGTAACCAGCATGACCTGATGTTGAAATATTTTATGGGTTCTCATTGGGAATACCCAGAGGCACCACTACAACTTTAGTTGGAGAGAGTGGAAGTGAAAAGCTAGAGAGAGTGGAAGTGGAAAGTCCACAATTATACATCTTATAGAGAGATTCCATGATCCACAAGCTGGTGAAGTGCTTATAGACAGTGTCAATATCAAAAAGTTTCAACTTCAATGGATTAGGAAAAAAATTGGACTTGTAAGCCAGGAACCTATCCCCTTTGCAAGCACTATTAAAGAGAATATTGCATATGGTAAATATGGAGCTACACTAGAAGAAATACATGTTGCTTCTGAGCTTGCTAATGCAGCAAAATTTATAAGCAGATTGGGACAGGTTTTGATTTTTTTTATATATAGATCTTGATTATTTCTAACTTTCCTCATTGTGGAGGCCATTATATATATTAACAATTATAGTTGTTATTTCCAGGGTTTTGATACAATGGTGGGAGAGCATGGTACCCAATTATCTGGAGGCCAAAAACAAAGATTGTAATTGCAAGGGCTATTTTAAAAGATCCCCGAATTCTTCTTCTTGATGAAGCTACTAGTGCTTTGGATATAGAGTATGAAAAAGTGGTTCAAGAAGCTCTTAATAGAATTATGATAAATAGAACAACATTTATTGTTTCTCATCGTCTAACTACTATCAGAAATGCTGATATGATTGTTGTGATTCAGCGTCGTTCTATTGTTGAAATGGGTAAAATTTTACAATGATTCAATCTTTTCACCTTTCTGAAGTGTACCAGTGGTACTCATTCTAACTTCACCATTACTTTCATTGTGGGTTATTTGAACATTACAGGAACATTGAAGGTGATTGGAATCCTGCAAAATTTAGACTCTCCAATACCCTCCATAATGGGAAAAGAAGAAACTCAATTGATTTCATCTTTTTCATGTCTATAGTTTTCCCTCGTCTTTGGGTATGTTCTGTTCTTAAGATCTATTTTATTTTATTTGCAGCCTACAAAGGTCTTAAACTTCACTCAAGATGACCTGTTAACAGAGGATATCATGGTACTGGATACCCATAGCGAGGTTTTCATTTGGATTGGTCAGCATGCAAATTCCAAACTAAAGCAACAAAGTTTTGATATTGGACAGGCTAGAGTATGTTTTGATTCTTTAGAAGTAAATTCGGTTTTGAAAGTCATGAATTCCTATTTGACAAATGGAAAATTAAAATTGGTCTCAAACACAGTAAATAAAAGGGCTATTTTGGGTTACGAGATCCATAGAGTCAAGCCAACTTCATACCCAGCACCATCTACCCCATTTCGTGAATGGATGTGTTTGAGAAAAGTTGAACATGCACATCCCTGTGGCATCATTCAGTTTATGTTAGTTAAATAGAATTAAAGGATTATACATTGTATTGCAGAAATACATAGAGTGTGGAGCATTGTTTGATGGGTTGTCTCTAGATACTCCACTTTACATAGTTACTGAAGGAAATGAACCCTCTTTCTTCACAAGATATTTTGCATGGGATGATTCCAAGGCTGTGGTAAGTTCTATTAGAAAAGAGCTATGCTCTATTATTTTTGACATGTAATAACTAAAATGGTTAGTTATTCAAACACCATATATATTGATAGAAAAGGAACATGAAAGTAATGATAAATTACGAACATGGTAACAGGGGATTCATCTAGGAGTTAAAGTGCTTCGTTCTGCCAGAGAGATCATAATTCTTCTCTCTGCTCTTGTATTCATGCTGTGTAATTTTTTTCTGTTGGCCAAATGTATGTGTGGGGGGGGATTCATTTAATTGAATTAGGTGTTGTGTTCTTTTTTTCTTAATAACGAGAGTAAGGTACTCATTAATGTTGTGGTAAATCTTGTTGGAGATGTAGTACCATGATGGACCAGTGGAGGATGTAGCATGGCATGCAGTTCGTGAACATCTCATTGGGTCTGTAGGGGATGACCATCATTTTATTCTATGGGATATTAGGAAAGACTTTGAGAAGCCACTTCATACTGTTGAAGCTCACCAAGCTGAGGTAATAGCCCTTGAACTATCTGAATTGTTTTTGGTGGAAAATTTAACCAGAAAAAAAACTCGTTTAACACATTTCAATATCAAAATTTTATCCTTCCATTTATAGATATCATCTTTTGAGTATTGCTACCTTGTTTAGTACATTCAAAACTCTCCTGATTTCCTATTAGAGGTCAAAATATTATCACCTATGGTAAGAGAAAGTAGCTGTCAAAGTTGCTTCTTACATGACTGCATGTTATATTAAGCATAGTTATATTCTTTCTCCTTGGCATTCCTTGTTTGATTGGTGTATTCATTCAGGGAGCTCTCCAAGAATTTCTTTGTTTGTTCTTGTAGGCGGATTTGAAATTTTTGCATATAAGTTCAAGTTTTCCTCATATATATTTTGTTAAAGTTGTTTTCTTGTAATAGTTTGTGGAGATGATGCCCAGGTTAACTGTTTGGCTTTCAATCCTTTCAATGAATGGATTGTGGCTACAGGATCTGCAGGCAGAAATATTGCATTCCATGATATTCAGAAGCTCGACAAAGTTCTTCATATGTGTGCACACCACATGTATGGTTATTTTTTGTATTTATTTCTCAGAAATATAAATAGAATATGAATATGTTGCTTAGATAATCTTGTTTAACTTTTTTTATATACATGTATGTTTGACATTGCTTAGAGAAAGGAAATGACAACTAGATAAAAGTATTATATTATAGCTTCAACCTGTAAGAGGTTTTCTTTGATTCTGTTGGCTTCGAGAGAGAGAAGTTCAGTGGAAATATACCTTAAACAATGACTACCATTTATGTATATGTCCTTGTAGAGAAGAAGTGTTCCAAATTGGTTGGAGTCCCCAAAACAAAGCTATATTAGCATCATGTGGTTCAGATAGACAACTCATGGTTTGGGACCTCAGTAGGTGAGATTAGGAAGGAATTATATAGGTCCACTTTTAAAAATCAGCTTATTTTAGGCCTAATGTATATAATTGTAAAGAATACAAATACTATTTCTACAATCTATTACTGAGTGGCACTAGTCCCTTTTTCTTTTGCAATAGAATTGGTGATGAGCAAAATCTAGAGGATGCTGAAGAGGCACCTCCCAAGATGTTATTCATACATGGAGGACACACAAGCAAGATTTCAGACTTTTCATGGAATCCAGCTGAAGAATGGGTCATTTCCAGCATTGCTGAAGACAACATTCTTCAAGTGTGGCAGATGTTAGAGCACATTTACAATGATGACAATGATTCACCAACAACTTAAAAGGTTTGTCTCTGTTTGTACAATCTAATTGAATGTTTACAGGACCTCAAAAAACTTGGATCTTCTTCATGCCATATTCATGGCACAAAGTTGAATAAGCCTCCTAGTAGGAGTATCAGCAGAAAGTGAGCTTGTATACCACACTAGCTTGAAGGATTTTCTTTTATGAGAGGACAAAAGTTTCTTGGCATTTGTGAAAATTTATTCATACATTTAATTTCTCTTGTGAAAGTATGGAGCTTCTCTTCATTTACAGAGTTGTGCAAAATGGCCCTTAATGCTATGAATTGTCATGGAACTGTAATCTTATGATTTTCTAACACAATTTGAAGAAGGATTATGTGAGTCTTCTTTTAGCTCGTTTTCTTAATTCCAAGTCCATTTTATTTGTATCCACATCTAACTTGTAAATATTTTGAACTGAAGTATGTTTATCATTTACATAAGAAATTATCTAAACATTATACAATTTGGACTGGTTTTGGTTGTATACGGGTTCAAATCGTATAATATTTACATTGCTTCCTTACAAATACTCACATAGCAAATTTTTGGCAGTCAAAATTATGTTTGAATGAGTGTTACTCAAGTTTACACCCTAGATATTTACATATAGTATTCACAGACCCTTTCAAAACTAGAAGACGAAGTATTATAAGCGTTAATACTAAAATCAGAAAACAACAACAGTTTACTAAAATAAAACATAGTTATAGTCTCAACTATTCTCTCTATATGGGTAGTAATTTGCTAAACTTGAAATTTAAAACTTAAACTCAGAAGACCTTAAATGCTTTACTACATGGTTATTGTGGTCCTTTTCATTGGGTAAGCTCTTAAGAGATGATATTTTGTAGAAATATTATATCAGTGCAACATATAATGAAGACAAATATACAAATAGAGTTTACATGGCTGATAATTGAATGTTTTTTCATAATTTTTCCACTCATTGTTGAGGAGACAAGTGGACTAGTATCTAGTTAGCACAAGGTTGAGGATATTCTTAGGCCAATGTCTATAAATGGCCTAAGAATCATCCAATAACATTTAACTTGCGTTCTTAGCTTACTAAACCAGTAAAGGGCTCTAAATGAACACTCAAATCGCCTTTAAGACAAGAATCTCATTTTTCCTACACGTCCCATTGCAAATGTGCTTTAAATGTGGCCTCCATGTTCTCCATGTTCACCTTATTATATCCATATTTTGTAAGGTGGGAAGTTGCAATTTTCCCCTAATTGATTCCATCACTTGCACAAACTTTAGCAATGATTTGGATGAATAAAAACCTCATCATGTGAGGATTGGTGTAAGACAAATTACATTGACCACTTTTGATTGTCCCCATTGTTTCAGTGATTTGTAGTTGATATCCTTTATCAAGGACAAATCTTCATCCATACCAAATCCATGGTGTTATCACATTCATATCTATCATTATTTCCAATGGGTTTTTGAACGTCCATCCTCGTCAACTGTTAATCATTTTAAAGTTTGGAGTATTTATGTGAGACATGATGAGTATGTGACCATTGACTAATATCTTGATAGGAGTGCACTCTATATGCAATGTTACAAAATTTTAAACACAACGTTGTATGTTTTTGTATTAAGCTCTGATCTTTTTTAGGCACCTGGAAAAAAATTATTTGCTGTATATGTTCAGTTAACACATTATCAATGTTAATCCTGTCAGAGGTCATCCACTCGTTATCCCTAGCTAGCATTTTGATTTGAACTTTTTCACATTGTATTCTTTTTCCTTAAGCTTTGATCTTGTGCAGGAACCTAAAAAAAATGACAAACTAGTGTTAATTTAGGAAATGAATGTGATCTCTGTGGGTGAAGTAATGTGCATACACAATATACATCGAAAGAAGCAAGGTGCATTGTAGAATGCATGTGGGGTATCATGTCAATATAATAGGTAGAAATATAAAGGGGTATAAAAAATGTAAATGAAAAAATGGATACATGCAATACATAGTGAAAATAGGGGTTTTTTTAAATTGGGAAGGCATATTGGGAGGGGGTTAAAAAAACACAATTTTGGGAGGCATTTTCCAATATTTTTTGAAAATAGGGGTATTGTTTCATATGCCACGAACAAATGTACTATGGCATGGTTTCACTAAGTGAAGACCCCGTGCCATGGTGGTAGTGCAAGGTATTATACAAAATCAGACTGTTTCCATCTTAATTGATCCAGGTGCTAGTTTAAGTTATATATCTCCTAGCATATTGGAAAAATGCAGTTTATCTTTAAAAAAAATTGAAAAATCATGGTTGGTACAGTTAGCTACATGCACTAAAAGAAAAGTGGTCAATTATGTTGAAAATTGTAATTTGCTTATGAGTCAGTTTGAAACTCAGGTCAAGTTAAATGTGTTACCTTTAGGATATTATGATGTCCTAATAGGATTGGATTGGATTGAAAAACACCAAGTGATTTTAAACTTTTTTCAAAAAACTTTTACTTGTCTGAATAATGAAGGAGAAAGAATTACTATCATAGGAATACATAGCAAAATATTTGTTAGACAAATTTCAGCCTTACGAATGAAAAAGGCTGTAAAGTCTTTGTTGTACACATAATAAATAATGAACAAATTGGTAAAGAGGATAAACCAAGATTTGAGGATATTCTGATCCTGCAAGATTTCACGGATGTATTCTCGGAAGAAATTCCAGGATTACCTCCTAAAAGAGATATGGATTTTACAATTGAATTAGTACTCGGAGCGGTACATAATTCGAAAGCTCCATATTGAATGAACATCTTGGAGATGAATGAATTAAAATTACAATTACAAGAATTAATAGACAAACATTATGTAAGACCAAGTGTATCCCCTTGGGGAGCACCGACCCTTTTTGTTAAAAAGAAACACAGTACTTCACATCTATGTATAGACTACCATCAACTTAATAAAATGACAATTAAAAATAGGTATCCTCTACCCCACATTGATGATCTGTTTGATCAGATACGCAGATCGACTATATCCTCAAAGATCAACTTAAGATCTGTGTATCACCAATTCAGAATTAAAGATGAAGACATCTTTAAAACTGCCTTCAGGGCAAGATACATGCACTATGAATTTGTGGTTATGCCCTTCGGGCGAACAAATGCACCAACAAACTTTATGTGCTTAATGAATAGTGTCCTAGGTAAGTACTTAGACAAATTTGTAGTCTTCTTTATAGACGAAATATTAATCTATTCTAAAACAAAAGAAGAACACGATGAACATTTGTAAATAATACTTCAAGTGTTAAGAGAACATCAACTATATGCTAAGTTCAACAAATGTGAATTTTATAAAGAAAAGATACAATATCTCGGGCACGTAATATCCAAAGAAGGGATATCGGTGGACTCGAATAAAATAAAATATATAATTGATTGGCTTGTTCCTAAGGACGTAACTGATGTGCGATATTTTATGGGAATAATAGGTTATTACAAAAAAATTATTAAGGATTTTCAAAAATTGCAAATCCTATAACCTCATTACAAAAAAAAGGTAAGAAATTTGTTTGGGATCAGAAATGTGAAGACAGTTTTAATAAAATAAAAGGATTATTAAACATTGCACCCATTCTAAAATAATGGACCCAGACAAAGACTTCGTCGTATACACTGATGCATGCAACGAAGGCTTGGGTGGAGTACTGACACAAGAATGTCATGCAATTGCATATGAATCAAGGAAGTTGAAAACTCATGAAAAGAACTTTGCCACTTATGACTTAGAGTTGGATTCCATAATCAATGCTTTAAAAATGTGGTGCCATCACTTAATAGGTAAAATATTTCTTCTAATGTTCGATAACATAAGCCTAAAATACCTATTTGATAAGCAAAATCTAAACACGAGGCAAGCTAGATGGCTAGATTTCCTTAGCGAGTATGATTGCGAAATAAAACACATTAAAGGGAAAGAAAATAAAGTGGTTGATGCCCTAAGAAAAAATGCAGTAACAAGTTTTGTAGCTTCCTTTAGCAGTTATAAAACTGATTTAGAAGATAAACTGGAAGAAGGAATAAATCAGGACCCAAAATACTAGAGTTTAAAAGAAAATGTAACTCAGAATGTATCTGAAAATATAATTACAGATTAGAGTTTTAATGAAAAAGGTCTAATACTATATAAAACAGACTTTATGTGCCAAATATACCGGAAGTTAAACTGCTGATTTTGAATGAAATACAAAAAAGTCCTTACTCTCGATATCTGGGGTATCAAAAGATGATAACCATGTTGAGAAAAGAGTACTTTTGGTCTAATATGAAAAATGAAGATGCTAAATTTTTATCTAGGTGTATAGAATGTCAGCAAATTAAAGCTGAGCATCTACCCCCAATAGGTATTTTACAACCATTACCAATTCCAAATTGGAAATGGGAGGTCATCAGTCTTGATTTTGTAACGGGCTTACTAAATACCAGAAACAAAATGATTCAATAATGGTAGTTGTGGATAAACTAAGTAAAGCAACACACTTTATACCTATTAAAACAACTTATAAAGCTGCTAACATTGCTAACATCTTCATGAAATAAATCTTTCGTTTACATGGAATTCCAAAGGTAATAATTTATGAACAAGATCCAAAATTTACTGGTAATTTCTGGAAATCTTTATTCAAATGGATAGATACTAAATTAAACTTCAGTACTGCTTATCATCCGTAAACAGATAGACAAATAGAAAGAGTTAATCAGGTACTAGAAGATATGTTACGAATGTATGTCAGAGACTATCCCAAGAAGTGGGAAGATAGTTGAATTTGCTTATAATAACTATTATCAAGCTTCAACAAAGCTTAGTCCTTTTGAAATATTATATGGTAGAAAGTGTAACACTCCTATTACATGGAGTAATCCAGTAGATAAATTGATGTTAGGAACTGACATGTTAAAAGAATTGGAACTAACAGTGAAACAGATACAAAGGAATTTGAAAACTTCTCAGGACAGACAAAAGAGTCATGCCGACCTTAAAAGAACTTCGAAGGAATTCCAAGTAGGTGATTAGGTGTTTGTTAAGGTGAAACCCAAAAAGAGCTCCTTTAAAATAGGTAGTTGTGCTACATTATCACCTAGGTATTGCGGACCATTCGAAATACTGGCAAAAGTGTGGGCAGTGGCATTTCAGTTAGCCTTGCCACCTAATCTTAAAATACATAACGTGTTTCATCTTTCTATTTTGAAAAAGTATATACATGATGATACTCATGTGATTAAGGTAAAACCAGAAGGAGATTTTCTAGTGGAACTGTATTGTATTCTTGACAGGAGGGAAATTTTTCTCCAGAATCACACCATTGGACAAGTAAAGGTGTAGTGGAAACACCTCAATCCAGATGAAGCAACCTGGGAATTAGAGAGCGATATGCAAGTGGAATATCCATCTCTCTTCCAAGAAGACTTAGAATAAATTAAGAAACATCGAGGACGATATTGAGCTTAAGGGGGGGTGTTTGTAACATACCCAAAACTGAATAATAAATATCTATTATTTATTTCAGTAAAAACATTATGTTAATTTTTATTGTAAAGTTTATGACCAAGTGGGTCAAGGATGACTGCAATTGAAGAATTATTTATTTTAATAATTAATAAAAGGAGACACCTATCCATGGGAGACTTTTAAATGAATGTTCATAGACCCACTAGGAGAAAGGAGAAGCTGTAGAAGGATGGTTGACAAGTGGCATCACTAGCATTCACTTTCTAGTTGTTGCAGGAGCATAATCACTTTAAAAAAGTGGTCATGTTAATTGAGAGGGGGAACTGAGCTGGTGGCTCATTTAATTCCAAAACCGACCCAAAGACCTAGGAAATCTTATATAAACCATCAAATTGAGTAGGAGGCTCACTACTCATTCTGATTTTGAGAGAATGAACCTTGTGACTGCTGCAAACTGAAAAGTCAGGCACACAAGGAATTTGATGAGGGGATATCTAAAGTGATTGCTGAGATAAGTCTTCTATTGAGTGCTAAGTTGTAGAAGTATGTTGTGTGACAGAGATCTTCGTCCTAGTGGTTTAGTGAACAGGCTCGAGGGTCCTAAGAAAGTAACTTTGGATGCTTCAAGAGAAGGTTGGGTGGAACAATCTCCTGTGGGTGTTTGTCCCCTTTCTACAATCTGTCCAGGTTCAATTGCTATTTAATTTCTGAATCTGTCCTTTCATTTGAAATATGCTCAGGAACTGTAATTAGAATGTTTTATAATCTCTTTATCTGGAAGCTATTAGGAACTATATTTATTAGTATTCAATTTAATGGATAGATATGCTGGTTTAATATTCTCTGTAAAAGTATTTCATAATCTAAGCAAAGTTATTTTTATATTAGTTTTAGATTGTTTCTACAGGTATTTTAAACTATTAAAATGTTAGTAATAGGTACATAAATCTATAGACTAATATTAAATCAAGTAAGTTTTGTAATACAACATGGACTTGTAAAGGTCCCTCAGTAAACAAACACAAAGACCTACTATAGTATAGATATTTCATTTATAAGGATATATATATATATATATACTTCATAACAAAACCCTATTTAGAATTAATTTAGAATAACCAAGGTTTAAAATGAATAGTATTAATTAAACTAGTTTCACATAAGGGCATCCTAAGCCCATTTTCTTAACGTTTAAATTATTTATTAACACCAAGTTGAGATTATCGACAAACCATAGGATTGGTTATAGGCTTTAGGTCGGGATGGTGTTGTTTCTGCAATATTTCTCTTGCAGAAGGAAGTTACAGGCAGCCTTAGGGCTTAATTCATTTCGAAATAGTATGGTTAACTAAATATAGTATAAATTCTTTTCAACAGTAATGGAAGTTACATACAGTCTCATGGCCTATTAAAAATATATAAGCCAAGTTAAATACTCAAAATAAAAAGGTTCACAATCTTTGAACAAAAGGACGAAACCCCGGGATCTTTTGTATAACTGAAATCGTTTACATCTACACAGTCGTATTATTAACCACTAACCATCATGGCTCCCTTATGTCTTTTATAAAACTGAAATAATATCATTAAGGATCTCACAACTAAATCCTTTTTCTTTTAAGTTTCCCAAAACCCTACTAACTTTCAACTAAAGGATAACGACTGTGTAACATTTAAACTAATATCTAAAACCTCGTAGAGTTTATTTTAGTAGTCAAAGTCTTTTTTCAGAGGCCTCATGACCCTTATCTTAAAACCTACTTGGAAAGGAAAAGAATCCACGACCGAATCCCTTTGGAAAATGGGTTAACCATAAACAACTATAAATAGTAAAATAACCTTTTATGCTTTTAAAGAAACCAAGCTCTTTTACAATTACATCACGTCTGCACCATTAGAATAGCATTAAAACTTGTAAACAAGGGAGGACTCGATAAACGAAACATAGTGTAAGTTAAAACAAACCACTCATCTTATTAAATAAAGTAAGGGATGTACATAGAAACCCTCACAGAAATTGTCCCATAACACATCCATTATAATATCAAACAAGTAATGAATTTATGGCAGTGGCTTCTTAGCCCAAAACAAGAATCGACATTTAGACTTCACGGCCTTATCATGTTACAACAACCATAAATAGTGAAAGAAACGGTGAAATAAACATTTAAAATAGTCGCTATAAAAACCATAGTTCAACCTTGATATTTCTCACAAATAGCCCTGACGGGTCTTTACAATAATCATTCGAGGAATTTTGAGGTCTAAAATGGGCCTCCTAAGGAAAAAAATAAAATAATAGTTAAAACAATAAAATAATAGTTAAAATAATAAAATAATATTTATTAATTTTGGAGGAAAAAAGAAAAAAACTACTTTTTGCGTTCGTATTTTCGACATATCACCCTGTTTTTTTACTCAAATTTTGATCACGAGAGCTCGTTGGATGTGGAATCAAATTCCGCATCCAACGAGCTCTCCTAATCGAAATTTGAGTAAAAAAATAGGGCGATATGTCAAAAATACGAACAAAAAAGTAGTTTTTTTATGACAAATATGTCAATTCAACCATTATGGTTGACTCATTTTATTGGAATTCTATTGGTTCTTTAATTCCAACTCACAAGAACTTATTGTTGGCGCGTTTTCTTATAAGGCCTATTTTAGACCCCAAATTTCCTCTAATGGTATCTATTACATTGTCAAACTAATAACAAAATCTTCAGAGTAAGGCCCACAGACACAGCTCGAGCATTGTAAATTAAATTAAAACTCAAAGCCCTTATAGGGTCAAACTAACTGAAGGTATGTACATTTTAAATACCATTGACAGAATCGAAATAGAATAACTTTTAACATTATAGCTCTCAAAGGAATGTGGCATAGTCACAAGACTCCACAGCAAGGATTCTTTTACATTCTGAAATTATACACAGTCACTTTGTAAACAAAGTTGCAGTATCAAAACCCTCACAGGTTCTTACAATGTTAAAACAAGTTTATAACAAAAAGGAATGTACAGAGTGGCATAGTTATTTACAAATCCACATGTGAAAAATAACATCCTTACAACATCAAATGTATGTTACCAAAGCGAGTATATCACTTCCATGTCGACAAACCAGCACAGAGTGGAAAAACCCCAATGCCATGAAAACACACCACACAACCCAGTTTGGTTCCACAGAGCTACGCGAGGTAAATACATGGGTCTTACTGGTTAAATGGGGCTCCTCAGTCGGTGAGCGATATACACCCTCGTCATAGAGACTGGTTTTGCACACACAGGATTAAAGAAAGTTAAACAATATTCTTCTTTATAAAAACTCTGTGTAAAAAGAATAATAAACTAGAAGAGCTAGTGAAGTTACAGTTTACCTTCTTAGCGTATAGCTTCCACCTGAGATGCTCTTTCAGCAGCTGAACAAAGCTCATGAATTCCACCAGCATTCTCGGCAAATTGGGATAGGTTCAGATGAAGGCTAGGGCCAAGGTTAATGGCCTTTCCCTCTCTATTTACATACAGTAGGCTAACAAGGTCAAAAACCCAGAGGCCGAGTTAAAGAACGAAGGTGCAACTAACTGCAAAGAAAACCCCATCGAAAGCATTTACACAACCACCATTACACATTAAAAACTTAGGGTTTTACTTCATGTCCTTTACCCGATAGCTGGAGGCATTATTACGACCACATGGCCTACATGTGGATGCCATTAATTCTTGTACGTTGCATATTGAATTCGTGGATATGGTCTCAAGATCTTTACCTTTAGTCATCTGGTATAATAAAGACCCGAAGTTTAAGCATAATGTTTCCCACACTAAGTTTATAACATAGGTTAACAGGTGAGGGTTATCGTTTCCAATATCGAAGCATATGTTATAGTATTTAAGATATAACATATGATGTGTTGAATTCAAACTTCACCATTGTTAAAAGAATAGATATGAAATAATATGTTATACAAACATCAAAACTAAGTAAAGTTTAGGTTGTGTTCCCCAAAAGCAATGGGACCACGCTCCTTGTCACTGGTAGTTTTATTCCTTAGTATTTGGTTCTTTTATAGGATGACCACACCTACCTGCATCAAGGTAAAACAAATATCATGCATTAGTCATAAAGACAACTAAGACCATGATCGATACATTTTATAGCTCGAAAGTAAAACCAAAACTGAACAAAAACACAAAATAGTCTTAAAGACAATTATCATCACAAAGTAGTGTAAACTGGAAAGCATGACATAATTCTGACATAGTACACCAATAAAGCATGCTAACGCTAATACTATTATCAACACATAAAACTTGTGTTTATTGTTAAATCATTATGCTACGACAAATGATTTACGAAGTATAACATCTCTTTGATTTATTCCCAAAGAATCATGAATTACATGCGGTAATAAAAAAAAATTATTTATGAAATTTAGGGATGTTACATGTTTTGTCATCTATGGACTAGGATGAAATAAGTGTACTTTCCAAATTGATTCTATGGTAGTCGTTCAAAATTTGAAATAAACAATTATAGAAAAAGGAATAAAAAAAATAACGGGTAGCTAGATGATGAAACGATAATTGGTAGCAAGGCATCTATAACTCATAGCTCATGAATAGATAACCAACAGTTCATGGCAGATAACTAAAAGAATCTGAGATAAAAACAAAAAGAATATAAAAAATTAGTGGTAGTTGATAAATGGATCATAAAAAGAATGTGAGTGTTAACATGTAGCTAGGCATAGATAACTCACAGTTGAACCCGTTAACTAAAATAATATGACCAATAAAAAAATATTTCTAAATTGTCTTCCATTCCATAATGATCGCTCAACCATTTAATACCTATCGACGTGATCTAACCACAAACTATGTGGATATGCTACTTAAACTCAAATAAATGTGACTTATAAACAATTGATATATATCCAATTTTACAAATTAATTAAAGTCAAATTAACTTATAAACAATTACTGAATTTGACTTATAAACAATTACGGTATGGTATAATACTTTATTTTAGAATTATGTTTATAATATTTAAAATGGTTTATAATATTAATAGAAGTTTAGGGGATATAAATTAACAAAATATTATATTGCATATTAATATATTTTGATGGATTTGTTAATATATTAAATATAAAATTTTATTTTTCATGTGATTTTAAAGTTTTTTAAACATGATTATGTTGATATATAACGTTTGCGACCTAAGTGTTTTGTAAAAAACTAAAGAGTACCTCTTTCATGGTAGACGTGTAGTTTAAAAAGCCAAACTTTAAAAAAAATTGATTGTTCGTTGTTTATCTCCTATTTATAAATGCTTCCTATATATTAGACCCTATTGAGTGGCTCAATTGGCTAAATGTGGTAAAGAAAAGGGAAAATATCCCCCACAGGTCAGGGTGTCCATTCCCGTAAAGTGGTCTATCTTGCATCTATGATGCAGAGATATTTTCCGTTGAAAAAAAAAAAATGCTTCCTATATTTTATTGTGGATGTAGACTTGGAAAAAGTCAAGTTGATATCAATAATGAATATGATTATATAGATATATAAAAGTTGTGACCTAATTTTTAAATTTTGAGTGTAAGGTAGAAGTAGAGTAAAAGAGATCAATTTTTTTAAGAATTTGTTTTATAATCATTTCATTATATTTATATTTGCTTTTTATATTGAATTTTAGATACAAAATAAAAAAGATTTAAAAAAAAATTGTTTCCCGATTGTTTATCATGTTTATATCCTCTTCTTATGTGTTTATGAAAGTATATATATTTACATATTCTTATAAGTTGTTTTTCTAACAAAATGCAATGGTAATATATAAAAATTTGAGAGTATTAGGTGAAATCATGTTTATTTTGGGCTTCCTTCATGGCACTATCTTTACATTTTGGGTTTTTTTTTATTGTTACATTGTTTTTAGGTTTTTCACATGCTTTGTACATTGTCAAGTTTTTATCTAAATCTTCTTTAACCGAGTTTAAGGAATCAAAATGATGCCTCACAAGGGACTAAGAATTATGAGTAAACCCAAGAATGATGTTATAATGCATGTCCAAGTAAACTATAATTTTGTTTATCCTGCGCTAAGTGATTCTGATTTCTCTTTTGATTTTTTTTCTTAACCAAATTAAACTTTCAATAGTTGATGGTATGTGAAGTTTCCCTATGTAGAGCTTCCAATTGACTGGCCATAATGCTTAACACCTTGCTAACCTCCAATATGACACAATTTGCATAATTTCTAGTGTGGTTATGCTACAGTATTGTTGAATTGAGATTGTAGAATTTAAGACAACAATTCCAACCATTTATCAACCACAAATTCTGTTAACGAAATGTAACTGCGAAAGATATTCTATTTTGTATTATTATTGTTACTACCCCTTCTGGAGATGTTGTTCCTCCGATTAGGGATGTAATTGATGTAATTGGTCATGTAAAGTCTTCAGGTAAAACCTCTGTTGTAAGTAGGGTCAGTAGTACCCACACAAGTATTATTAAAATGTATTTTTGAGTATTCCAAGGCAAGTCGATCATGGAAGCAAGGAGAAGTCAACCCAATTTGGTTATTAGGCCTCCCAGATGATCAATATAAATAGGAGATGTTCCTCCCTCATTTGGACAAGCAACATAGCTAAGCAGTTGCACTAGAGAGAGAAAGAGTAGTTCATTTGGGAGAGAGGAGGCAATTCAGTATTATTCTTGGGGTCTTATAAGTCTTATTATTTGGGTCTTACACTGTAATTGGTTGAAGTCTATATTGAGAAAGTCTTGCTGGGTTTTCTTCCCTATGAAGGTTTTCCAGGATAAATCTTTGTGTTCTTTAGTGTGGATGTGCTTATCTTTGTTTCAGTGATCCTTTTGTATATGGTTACGATGTTATGATGCTAAATTTTTTTAGATCTTGTATAACCATTGAAATATTAACATGGTATCAGATCCACCCTGAAATAAGTCTTTGTGCAGCTGAAACACTTCTACAGCTACAACCACTGAAGATTAGGGTTTCATGCTTGAAAACCCTAGAATACAAAAACTAGTCATCTTAGCAATTTCGCTATAACTCATAATTGGAGACATCTCATGCACTAAAACTTTGAAAGGACGAAGCTGAAATCCTACTGTACCATGTGTGAAAGTGTTAGCCTCATATTCGTTATACTTCAAGAGATATGATTCCTCCAAATTAGGGTTCCAACCTCCTCCAAAATACAGTCATAAACATGCGACCTATGGATAATTGCTATATCTCGGGCTAGGAATATCCAAAACAAATTTTGCAAGATGTTGCAGGTAGGGAACAGATTGTAGTTTCTGTGGTCATAGTTTCAGACCCCAAAGGTTAAACTGTGACACGTGATAGTACATACAAGTTCACTATGTTGAACAGTCCTTAAAGAAGTCATCTTAGGAAAATTCGCATAAGTCCCACTTGGAGAATCCAATTCTGCTCTAACCTATGTGGTTGGAAACAAGACATATCATGTTATCTTAGGACGAAGTTTCATACCCATAGGAGTGGTAATTTTGGAGATACAATAGAATAAAGATTAGACAATTCTATTGACGAAATTGGAGAAAACTAGGGCTTCCTGTTTTGGGCACTTCCCTCCACCAATCATTTGAAAAAGGAGGACTATCAAAATCTCCTTAGGAGGTCGCATATGTCTATGGAATAAGTTTCTCATTTTACGGATCTTCAATTTTTTGACCTAACACTACTGCCAGAGAAAACTAGGGCATCAGATATTTTGCAGTTATGTCCACAATTTTGGGAAAATGAGTATGTTTCTCAGCCCTCCTTGAAGAGGAACATATTTCTATCCAATCGGATATGAATTATACCTAAGTTGAAAAATTAGGGTTTCTCTATCAAAAGAAGCAGTCTTCCAGAAAATATTTCAAGCAAGCATCGAGTTGAAGCAATATCATTGGTAAGTTATATCCTCTCTATTTCCTTTTGAGGTTCTCATTTTTATCATGATGACAAATAGTACCAAGCTTGAGAACAAAATTGAATGAATCGATAACCTTTGAGCATGGAAGTATAGAGTGCTTCTCATACCTGAAGAAGCATGAATTAATGAACTATGACAAAGAAGAAGCTACAGATCCAGAGGGAGATGAAGACAAAGCACAAGAAGGACTTAGTCAAATCCAATAAGATTACTTCCATCTCCATTGGATCTCACATATATCATCCTTGTAGAATACCAAGGAGATACAATGACCAGCCTGTACGAAGGAAAGAATATCAACAAAAAAGATGACATTGAGGAACCAACTGAAGAATGTGAAGATGCAGAACTCAGAGACCATGTAGTCTCACTTCACAAGGGTTGCTCAAATCAAGGAACAACTTAAAGCAATCAAAGAGACTATGGAAGAAGAAGATATTGTTATGACCACCCTAAATGGCATCCAAATATCATGGGATTCATTCATTCAAGGAATATGTGCAATAATGAAGCTGATCTCTTTCAACAGACTATGGGAAGAATGCACACAAGAAGAAGAATGGCTCATAACAAGAAAGGAGAAGATGGGAGTAATTGTAGATCAAGTTATCACAATTTACTCCAGAATAAATCACAAAAAGAAGGAGGACCATCATCACAACATAAGACAAAAGGTATTGAGAAGAGATCCTTCCAACATTCAATGCTACTCTTGTGATGGGAAAGGACACTACTCCAAAGATTGTCCCATAAATAGAGGCTCCTTCAACAAGAAGTCAAACAAGAAAAGACATCATGCTCACACCACTGAAGATGATGAACCATCTAATATAAGATTTAGAGAAGAAAAGGAAGATTCATCAAGTGATGAGGAATATGAATTATATTGGTGAAGACAAAGATCATACTCTTATCTATCTTAGTATTTGGCTAAGAAGGAATGCAGTTTACTTACACTCAGAACGAGTACACATGTTCCCAGAATTAGATGAGGAAGTAGAAGGCTATAGTTATTCTTGCAAGGACATAAGGATCGAGAAGGATTCCACCACCAAACAAACAAAGACAAGTTCCCAAAATCATATGATGAAGTAGAAGGCTCCAGTTATTCTTAGGGATCAAGAAGGAGTCCACCTACCAAACAAACAAAGACAGGTTCTCAGAATCAGATGATGAAGCATAAAGATCCAGTTATTCTTATGAAGAAGGAGTCCACCCACAGAACAAATAAAGATAAGTATTTGGATTGTCATTTCCTATATATCTAGTTTCTTAAATAACATTGTTTAGTTGTGTACCTATTTGTGTTCCAGGAAATGTATTTTTTT
>LPNX010500145.1:152590-169656 GCA_001517045.1 Pseudotsuga menziesii | reverse complement strand
TGATTTAGGACAGTTTCGGATGAAGTGCCCGTACTCGTGGCATCCTCTGCATTTGAAGGGGAGTTGTTCATAGTCCAGCTTTTGGATATGAGACCAATTCCCCACCATGAGATTGATTGCTTCTGGCAGCCCAGCTTCGAGGTCGACTTCCACGCATATGCGAGCGCAGGCATATTGATCCTTTGGGCTGGCCATATCAATATATGTTCCCAGTGCGCTCCCGATAGCGTGGAGATATTTAGTGTTCTAGCAATGCATGGGCAGATTGGGCAGTCTGACCCAGACCGGCACAGCTTTAGGGGTATCGGCTTCGGGGTCAAAGTCCGGAGACCATCCATTGAGGTAGAGTCCCTGCGGCCCCATGAAGTAGGGCCCATTCCTGAAGATCAGGTCTTTGTCCTCTTTTGACTCGAAGTCGAAGAGGAAATAGCCCTTTCCGACGGAGTAGGATGCAACATTTTTTGATATTAGCGGCCGCCAGTTCCGTTGGACCCAGCTGTCCGTGTTTTTGGGCGAGGGCCATAGCCCTGTAAACTGTCCAATCAGTGCTCTGTCTGCCAGTGACAATGCAACCCGGATCGTTTCCTCCGGGGGGAGAGCTACCTTCGGCACGTCTTCAATTCTTTTCACGAACTTTGGGATTTCTCTTGGGCCTGATCTTTTGGCATGGCTAGAGATTAGTCTGTCAAAAGCTTCGGATCGGTTGGGCGGTGATCCGCCAACCTCCTCCACCATCTTGCTGCTTCCGGGGCCGCTTCAAACCATGGATTCCGGGAGGCTGAGATCCCACAGGTCGACCAGCCCAATAAACTGCCTGGAGAAACAGGCTGCCAGGTCCTCTGCCTACCTCGCTAATCTGCTCGCTCTTCTTCTAGATGCTGCGCACAAGTCACCTCGGCCTCAACGTCCTCAATCGTGTGCATGCAGAACGCCTACCAGCGTTGGGAGCGTTCGATCCCGACAATTTAACCTGTTCCAGGAAATGTATTATGCATGCTAGAATGTTTGCATTAATGAATAATATACTACTAACATTCATGTGATGGGTAAGTGGCCTATGGTGTTATACAACATTCCATTGCTATGTATCTAGAATGAAACCTCTTTGCTGACATATTGGGATTAGTGAATAATCTCAATAATGTTATGGTAGAGATGGAAGGAATCTAGAAAGCTTCCATGTCTATACACGATATGAATGAATGTTGTATTGGCTAAAATAGTTGCATGATTATGTATTTAATCATAAGAATTTGTCATTATGAATATGTCTTGAAGATTATGAAATGTTTCTGACCATGCAATTGATTTATTTGACTTGTAGGAAAGATCATGAACAATCACCTACAAGAAAAGAACTTATGAGACATGTTCCGAAGAACAAGTGATGACAGTTCATTTAGAATATTCACTCCAATAAACATACATGAAGATGAACTTGAAGCTCCCAGGGTCAGAGACACTATGACAAAAGAAAGAGCTTCATAAGAATATAAGAATCTTGACATGACCTAAAGAGAGCTATAGATCCACCTAGAGATATGAAGACCATCTTGGGCACAAGAGATAATTCAAGATGAAGAAAAGTATGATGGGACTTCCAACGAAAGTAAGAGGCCTTGGATACACTCTAGTTATGTGGCATTGTTGAGTGATATCATTGATGCAAATCCTTCTAGCTATGAAGAAGTAGCCAAGGATAAATGGTACCAGTTGATCATGGAGAATGATGTCTAGGATGTGGTTTCGAGACCTAAAGGGAAGCCCGTAGTGTCTTCCATGTGGATCTTCAAGATCAAGTATGCAACAGATGGAAACATCAAGGGATAGAAAGAAAGGTTCATGGTTTCTCTCAGAAAGAGGGAGTAGACTATGGCATGTCATACTCCATTGAGCAAACACACTTCTCTAGTAAAGTAGAAGTGTATATGAAGCATAGAAACATGTGCACAAAAAGGATTTGTACGAGCTTAGAAGGCACCCATGGATAAGCACATCTAGTTACATGATGAGCTTGAATATCACCTAGAGTGATGAAGTTCTTAACCTTTGCCTCAAAGTTGAAGATGGAAGCCTATAGAGGACAACAAGCTCACAGATGGACCTGCAAGAGGAACTTTTCAACAAAGTTCAAGATAGAGGATCCCAGTATCCAGTGACCTAATATGGATACATAGAAGATTAGTAACAGAGGAAACTATCTATCACTCTAGTACAGAGTGTTTCGATACATAGAGTACAAAATGCAAAGGGAGGATGATGCTCCGCTTCAGAGGGAGTGACTGCAGAATATCTCCAAGTTTAACATGGTATGGCAATATGCACAACTTCTTGATGGACTTAGGATTTAACAAGAGTAAAGTGGGTTCCAACCTTTACTTTAAGGTTGAATGCGGAAGACTAAGATATGTCGATGACCTAACAGGATGAACTCATTGTAGATACAAAGAGGAAGTGTTGAAGATAGAAAGAGCGCTTCAGGATGTTTGTGATCAGGTGTGATATCATGGTTTAGCAGAAAGAATCCGAGTACATTGCAGCATGGCTTCGCAAACTATTGGTAGGATTTCTGAGATAAATGCAACTGATATTTATTGTGACAACCATACTTGCAGAGAACCCAGTGTTTCATAAAGTCCGGGATATGGTGCAAAGAGGAGCCGTGAAGCTCCAGTATGTTCCTATGGAAGAACAAGTTGTGGATGCACAAGAAAAGAATAATGAGCCCCAGTGATTTGGTCATTGTGTAGATATCCTGGTAATATCTTCATGGGTATATCCCAATATATTTGGTGACATGACTGAGGGTGGATCCCAGTATGACTGGTCATATCACTAAGGGTAGATCCCAACATAGTTGGTGGTATCCTCATAAGGAAGATCCCAGGAAGGTTGCTCGTATCTTCAAATAAGAAAATCCCAACGAGATGTGATACTGCATTCATTTGTAGACGTTGTGTTCCGACATTCATTTGCAGATGTTGTGGTATGGCATTCATTTGTAGACGTTGTGGTCTGACATTCATTTGTGGACATTGTGGTTTGGCATTCATTTGCAGACGTTGTGGTATGACATTCATTTGTGGATGTTGTGGTCTGGCATTCATTTGTAGACGTTGTGGTCTGCCAGTCATTTGCAGATGTTGTGGTCTAGCATTCATTTGTGGACATTGTGGTCTTGCATTCATTTGGGGAAGTTTTGGTCCTGCATTCATTTGTGGACATTATGGTCCTCCATTCATTTGCAGACGTTGTGGTCTTGCATTCATTTGCGGACCTTGTGGTCATGCATTCATTTGCGGATGTTGTGGTCCTGCATTCATTTGCAGACGTTGTGATCCTACATTCATTTGCAGACAATCCAACACCTTTTGTTGTTGTGGGTGATTTCGCATTAAGTTGCGATGTTGTGTTATTGTAGGTGATGTTTAGATAATGTTACTTGTGATGAGATGTGATGCTTGTGATGATGCGACTAGATGTGATGCTCATGACGATGTGATGAGATATGATGTGATGCTTGTGATGATGCGATGAGATACGATGCTCGTACGAATGTGTTCGTGACGTGATGATCGAGATGTGATGCTCTGTGATGGTGATATTCCACGGATGATGATAATGTTGTTGTAGTTGTCAAAACTTCCTATGACGTATGGTGCGCTTCAGAAATCGTACATTTTATGATTTTATTTCCATTAATTTCCCATCCCATTTACCGTCATTTAGTACCACGGGGGCTTCACTTTTTGACCAATATCCTATCACGTTAGTTCATATTGTGGGTTTTAAAATTATCAAAAATTGAACCAATATATTGCAGGTATTAGGGGGGATGAGGGGTTTAAGGTGGGGTTGGGTAGGGTGGTTTATAAGGATTGAGGTATAAAAATGGTTGGGGAGGAGGTTTTAAGTATTGGGAGGGGGTTTCAACAAAAAGAGTTTGGGTCAATATCTCTGGAAATTAAGGGTATTCTTTAATATCCCATGATTGCACGTGATATGTGAGAGGTTCACTAAGTGAAGTCCCCGTGTTTAGTACATCGACCTTCAAATAGGTTATATCTTTTACTTTATTTTATCAATTTAAACCATTAAACGTAAAAGAATCCCAACATGTTATTTTTGATGTATTAAATGCAATATTGTGCAAATGATGAGCATTTCGGTACTCCATCCGACCTTGAGTTCTGTTGGGTTTGATTGCATATTTCTTACTAATTTACTGGTTTGGTTTATCTTCATTTTCTGCTTCTTGTTGGTCCCATAATACTTGCATATACATAACTAAATTCATGACTTGATATTAAACTTTGGTTCATTATTTTAAATTTAAACAAATAAATAGTTAAAAAATAATATATTAAAACTAAGCATGGTCTTACATTAAACCTATACATACCAATTCTTTTTTAATAAAATTTGATTTTGAATTTTAAAAAAAACACAAAATTGTTATCATGGCATGACAATATTTAAGGAATATATCCATTTAAAACCACTCATATTAATATTTAAAACCACTCCTATATCCATTTGTTATGCCACTTCAAGCATAAAATTAATGGAATAATTGCGTTGATTATGGCATAAACAAATGTAAATTAGTTATGCCACTCCACTTTATTTGGGTTTTAATATAATTCGTAATGTAACATATCATTGTTTTATATTTATGTAGCTCACATATACAACTGATGGCGTGCTTCACGTAGAGGAGGCAATTGAAGATTTTGATATATAACAAATTGGATTGTAATTATACGCAGGACTTAAATAATGGAGGTATCAATGAATCTTAACGGATCGTCCAAATCACATTTTCCAAGAATCTATAGTTATTGAATCAATGAACTCCTTCTCACATATAAATCAAATTGATTGATGGCTCAATGATTTTCAGAAGTTAGCAAAGGCGTTGAACAGATTTTATTTTTAGCATTGGCGTATAAATGGTCTGGAGATCAAATTGTATTTTTAATTCTTTCTTCAGATATTACACAGATGCATGCATAGATTTCAAAATTGGAGTTTGATCAACATTGTAAAGAATATGTTAACTTGAAAACAACACATTATGATATATTTTCAAGACAAAAAGGTGATCTAGGAGGATTGAACCTTGCACCTCACACCCATTATCCCAACACCCTCACCAATATAGCACAGGTAGTTCCTATTATGCATGGCAAAGATTTTTTATATATACCCGTGACATACCTAAATTTAATATTTTTTTAAGACAAAAAGTTGATCTAGGAGGATTGAACCTTGCACCTCACAAACCTTTGTTAGGAATATGCTTGTTACAAATTTATCTTATATAGGTCAATTCCCTGGTATAAAGTTGAGTAAAAAGATGTTAATTTCAGTTAATTGACCACATATAGTTGTCAAATTTCCGTGTTTTCCATATATAAATATCAATTATAATTTATAGTTGAATATATAGTAATATAATTGTTTTGGGATATATATCTTTTGTTAATCTCTTGTCTTTGGTGGCTTTGCACTTTTTTTTCTTAAAAGTTAAAACTCATTCTAAATAGAGCTTTTACTACCTATATATTTGTGAAAGAATTTTTTTTATTGTGTATCTATTTTCCTCCTACATAATAAGGAGACAGGCATGATATATACAGAGGAAGTGTCTGAAAAAATTTGTTGGAAGAGCATAAGATTTGTAGTGTGCATGATCTTGTCTTTTAAATATGCATGAAACTGCATTGGTAATGTCAGTTTTCAGTGGTTGAATATTTACAATTTGGGACATCTGAAGACTTGTGTGCTAGAATGTATCTTGTTTTGGTTTAATTGCATTAAGAGTTTGCTTGTGTGAGATTGTACTAATGCTTAACATGTTCTCAAATTCAAATAACGTGAATCTATTTCAGTATACATCCACATAATACATATTACATTGTAACGCACATTTTTATGTGTAACATCCCTCAGTTCGTGACTGGAAAAGATACGCTTCCATGATTTGTGGGAGGGTCTGCCTCGGCGTGGCAAGTCACTTTTGCCATTTGTCTTCTTGATGGACTTAATATCAAACACTTGGAAGTGTTTTTGCGCCACTTGGTAGCGGAATCAGATGTATAGGAGGCCGTCAAGAAGGAAGCTGGGGGGAGCAGCAACGTATTTTACTCCGGCTTCATTTCCATGACTTTTTGGTGGAGGGTTGTGATGCATTGTTGCTACTAAATGACAGTGAAAATATTTCGAGTGAGAAGGGGTGGAAACCATTCGTGGATCGGGGAGCTAGAGCTGAATATATTCAGATCATTGTTTGTATATCTCTGTATGAGTTTTGATGACGTCTGCATTTTTATAATTGCATTTCATATCTGGATTATTTCATGCTCTGTTAACTTGTTGATTCCTCTGCATTTCGTTTTCTGATACCTGCGTTTTGAATTAAGACTTGTTGTGTTGATCTTATACATGTTTTTGGTTTAATTGGATGAGTGGGATGAAAAGTATGGAAACAGGTCTGCGTTTCTATAATATATATATTTGAACCTTGACCACGATTTTCCAAGCGGTTTTGTGAATAACCTCCATGATCTCTCTCTCTCTCTATATATATATGTTTGCGGTAATGTTTAAACAATCTCTTCCTGAGTTTTTAGATTTGAAATCAGATCAGAATTTATGTGGATTGTGGTGCAGTGTCTTCACTACGTTTTACCCTTACCTGTCTTCACTGCGTATCTGCGTTTAGAACTTGAACTTTCGATTTCCCCAATCCAACATGCTGCTTATGTGAACCCTATGCCATTAGATATTGTCTGCGTTTTGAGATTTGGCTGAGTCCAATTCGTTTTGGAATCGATTTACCCTGTATTGGTATGAGACATTGTCCATATTCTTCCTCTTGATACTATCTGCATTTAAATTGTTGATCCTTGGAAAGATCCCGTGATTTTTGGAAAAAACTTAAATGACTCGGAGTTTACCCTCTGCCATTAAAATAACTCTATATTTGGTTGTGAAAATCATTCCGATTTCCCCACATCCTTAGCCAAGTGAAATCTGAGGGTTTTGGGATTTAGTTACATGGTTGACAAAAGGTTGTATTTATTCTAATAAAGATAACAATGACTTTATAATGACCATGTCATAGTTTTGAGTTTGTTTATATACAAAAAGTGGTATTTATTTTAGTAAAGGCAATTATGACTTTATAATGCCATAGTTTTGGATTTTTTTTATTTACAAGAAAGTTGTATTTCTTATAATGAAGAAAACAATGACTTCACAACAAACATGCCATAGTTTTGGGTTTTCGGGTTTTTTTATATGGAGAAAGTTATGCCATAGTTCTTATTATGCGATAGGGGATTAAGCATGAAATGTTATGACCTTACATTATTAGGCAGACAAAATATTTACTACTTTTTATATTAGTTATTCAATATTACAAATTTTACATCAGGTTACAAGATCTCTCCCATAATATTCACTACTACTATCCCTATTATTTTTTGCCGACATGTTAGTAACGTTAGTTACAAGATCTCTCCCATAATATTCGCTTTCACTATTATTTTTTGACGACATGTTAGTAACGTTAATTCACGTTACAAGATCTCTCCCATAATATTCGCTTTCACTATTATTTTTTGCCTTTACATCACGTTACAAGATCTCCCCCATAATATTCGCTTTCACTATTATTTTTTGCCGACATGTTAGTAACGTTACATCACGTTACAAGATCTCCCCCATAATATTCACTTTCACTATTATTTTTTGCCGACATGTTAGTAACGTTACATCACGTTACAAGATCTCCCCCATAATATTCACTTTCACTATTATTTTTTGCCGACATGTTAATAACGTTACATCACGTTACAAGATCTCCCCCATACTGGGCTGTAGAGCGCTTCTCGGCACAATAAATTTTATAAATTGTCATTTAATTTAATTTGTAATTTAAGATTAGTTTGAAATTTGGAATTCAAAATGTTTGCATAATTAATTTGTAGATTAAAATTTATTGATTAGCATACTTTGCATGTTAAAATAGGAATAGTCGATTTACTTGGTCGTTTGCAATTCAATTTCGTAACTATAGTGTGTTTGTCAGCATTAGGCTACGTTACAATAGATTAGGTTAACCTTTGACCCTACACATACAATGCTTGTACCTCTAAGGTTACGAGTCCCGGGTTGACAATTTAATATTGGAAATTAATTAACATAAAATTTTACCAACAACATATAGATTCACGAGTCAACTCTACAAATGTATTGTTGTGTTATAGAATACCTTCCTTGTTAAGAGGGAGTGTTAAATAAATGTAACTGCATAAGATATTCTATTTTGTATTATTATTGTTATTGCCCCTTTCAGATATGTTGTTCATCCGATTAGGGATTTCATTGATGTAATTGGTCATGTAAAGTCTTGAGGTAAAACCTCTGTTGTAAGTCGGGTCAGTAGTACCCACAAAAGCATTATTAAAATGTATTTTTGAGTATTCCAAGGAAAGCTGACCCTGGAAGCAAGGAGAAGTCGACCCAGTTGGGTTATTAGGCCTCTTAACTGATCAGTATAAATAGGAGAGGCACCTCCCTCATTTGGATAAGCAACATAGCTCAGCAGTTGCGCTAGAGAGAGAAAGAGTAGTCCGTTTGGGAGAGAGGAGGCAGTCCAGTATTATTCTTGGGGTATTTTAAGTCTTGTTCTCTGGGTCTTACATTGTACTTGGTTGAAGTCTATATCAAGGAAGTTTTGTTTAGTTTTCTTCCCGATGAGGGTTTCCCAGGATAAATATTTGTGTTCTTTTGTGTGGTTGTGCTTGTCTTTCTTTCAGTGATCCTTTTGTATATGGTTATGATGTTATGATGCTAAATGTTTTTAGATCTTGTATAACCATTGAAATATTAACAAATTCTTTGGTAAAAATAACTCCACTATGAATAAGACAGAGAAAGAAGGTGAAATATCTTAGAACATATGAATTCTAAATTTCCTCCACAAATACCAAGCATATGACTAAAGTGTAAGCTCTCAAAAACATCTAAGTTAACCATACAAACAAGCGAATTAACCCAACACAAGATAGACCCAATTCCCGCCATAACAAACAACCATAAATTTCAAGGTTGAATTATTGACATCCCAGTTACGGTGTGAATTGTCATCGCTTCACTGTAAATGCTCCCATCATGAATGTAGCGTATGAAGTGCGGGGGAGGTACAAGTGGTCAAGGAGGATTTATGACACCCTCCATCATCCTCTCCAATGGACAAATGTCATTGCAAAACAATGCCGTTCCATGCATTAGATCTCAATGCTCCGAGATTAAGGGGTTAATAATAATTCGGGATCACCACCAATTTTTAATAACGTAGATTTATCCAAGTAAACTGCAAAGTTCGTCAAATCACCCCCTTGGGATTTATATAAGTGATGAACGCGATAGAAGTCTATTGTTTCAAAATGAGGGATAAGTACTTTAATCATCTCAACCGTTATGGACAAGATTGAGAAAAAAATGTAACTTTATTATATAGATAAAAGGGTCACACATTTCAAATACTTTTCATCATTTCCATATATGATTCATCCATCAAAGAGATCCACACACATAGCCACAGCACCCATATCCCTCGTATACATATTACGTATCATCAAAAGTATACAGAGTTCCACGGTATCCTAGTCCCATATTACCATCCTATTTCAGATATTGTCTAACTATCAAAACAATGTATACTATGTCTTATAACCCCATTTACATGACTTCCCAATTAAAGAGATAAGAGTATCATAGCTATATTAAAATTAGGTTTATCAAACCACAATGATATGTTAAAACTATGGAAAGGATGGTGGTAATATTCCCATGATTAACCACATTTAGCTTCATAAATATGCAATTATCCATGATCCATGTTGACCACATCCATGGAAATAGTATCAATAACATCGCTCTGTTCTCTATAAATGTGTTCGAAATGAGTAACCCACCTATGAACCTCATTTAGTAAAGGCTGCAATATAAACATGTTACATTGTTGTTCATTTTTAAGCCACCTTGTCACAATTACTGAGAGACCAAAGATATGCAAATGAGTTATCCCTCGTTTATTTGCAAGCATTAAAATAAATTTGAGCGACATTATCTCTACAAAGTTATTATTACAAATCCCCAATCCAATCCGATAGGTTACGACATGATCATTATTTAAATGTAAAACCCCACCAACACCATATATTCCAAACTCACTCTAGCCTTACCCCATCAAAGTAGGCCCAAGGGTAATTATGATTTATCACTTACACAATCGTCGATATAAATTTGAGAATAGTATTATCATGGGGGGAATAACTAAGTATGATCAAACCTTGTGTGGCCACCAAAATTGGAATGGTGAAATGGTCTTAAAAAATGGAAGTGTTCTTAGTCTGCTAAAGGCCCTAGCATATAATGCGAGGGAGGGATTGAAATAAATTAAATCAATAGTTAGCATACCATCTACGAATTCCATATTCAACAAAACAACCATACCATACATTTGATAAACCTATTACAACCTCGATTTCCTTCCAAACCTGACTCACATAACATCATCCCATGACTAGGTGGTAATGTCTCCTCCATACACTTGCATAAAGCACATATACCATGTCAAAGCTTTATTACGTAACAAAAACCACATTAAAATTTTGGTTTTAACCAGGCAATGAAACTTCCACACATCCTTCCACCACTAAGATCCTTTTCCTTAATATTCATTTGAACAAGATCTAAATAGCTTGTTTTTGGAGAATAAATCCTAGGACAACAACATTCAATCCAGGACAACAACATTCAATAAAATCGAATTGCACCCAAGATTGTTTTGAATCCATCTGTAGCACTAAATAGAAAATTTCTTCTCAAACTTCCAGACTAGCTAGTCCTAGTCCTTTTTCACATATGAGTTAGATTGTGGTTAGATTTCAAATAAAAAACAAGGCACTTTTGACCTATCTCTAACAAAGTTTTTTTATATTGAAATAAAGAAAGAAATGATTCAATCTCAACCCCCTCAAAATAACCTTCAAATGAAATGGTATACTTTCCCAAATTCACTTGCATAATTGTGGCAAGGCAATAAAGAACCATAAAAAAAGCAAGTATGTCGTCAATAAAGAAAAATATGTGAGAGCCGGATATTACCCCTAGGGTTAATCCCTTTAAAAGTCCTTGACCTTTTTTTAGCAAGGATTGATTTACTTAGTCCGTCAACCATGATAAAAAAAAATAAGTGTGGATAAGGGGCACCCTTGTATCATGCCTCAACTAGGACAAAATAAAGTATAAGCATCATTATTAAGTAATACTGAAAATGATATCATATTGTTGCAACTCATTACTCAGATGATGAAAGGGACATTGAAACTGAGATGTGTTAGCATTAACTGCACATAGATCCATATGACCCTATCATATGCTTTTGATAGGTCTATTTAGATAACAACAACTTTCAGATTTCACCTATAGATAGTGCGTAGACCACCTTGATCCACCCTAATGGCTTCCTAAATATATGCCTTCCTTCCAAGAACCCAAATTTTTCCTCAAAGATCGACCTGGAGAGTATCCTTTTAATCCTTTTCTCAATGACCTTGACAATAATTTTATAAAAACCACTGTAGAGAGAGATTGATCTAAAATCCTCACAGGGTATAGGATTATCAGAATTTGGAATTAAATTGATAAATGTTGAATTGAAATATACATGGTTCCTACCAGACTACCTAGACTCCTCAATGTTCTTTAATAAATTCTTCCCCAACATCTCATTAAAAGCAATAAAGAATTGCACTAACCAAACATCTAAACCCAATCTTTTATCTTTTTGAAAGTTGTAAAGGACGGCTTGATTTGAATCTTATATTGACCTTCTTTACTTTCCCAATAACCGACAATGAGTCTCCAAATACAATACCATTCTTAACATTCAAATCACGAAGCATGACCAGTCCGAAATGTAAGCTACATATCTTTGTTGGATTATTTGTTGTCACTGCTAATCTTTTGAGTTCTAAGATCACCCATGAGACACTTACCACCCCTAAAATGATTTTTACGTTAAGAAAATAAATAAATACTATTTTATGTTAAGAAAAATAATAAACACTACTCTTTTTTAACAATTTATAATCATTTATATTTCAAAAGATGACAACATGAAAACTATTATTTGAACGAATATTTACTTTTACGAAATAACATGAAGCTAAAATATAAATGTGAAATACAATTGTCTTAAAAAAATGAAAAAATATATAAGACAATGAAATACTACCTATGATACATAATAGCTAGGAAAGGAAAAAAAAGTACGTGAAGTTTGGCATTTTATTGACTAGAATAATGTGAAGTAAATTCATACATAAAATCTGTCCTTTAGATGTAGTTTGGGTGGTTGGGAGGAATGATTGTTACCCTCCCCACCCAGGTTCAATTCTTGTAAGTGGCATGATGCTCTTGTGAGCCCCTATGTAATGCTTGATATTCTCTTGTGGAGCCCCTTTGTAATAAATGTGTTGATGATGTAATATGGCCATACCTTGATTCATGTGTTTGAATAGTAGGTGTTGGTATTTTCTATGGAATAGCCCTCTAACAAATGGTGAACCACATTTTTGAAAAAATAAATAATGTGAAGTAAATTGTTGTGGAGGATCATGAATCATACTTGGTGGTTTCCATGGTATTTTTGGCGCAACCGAAGAAAGTTGTCACGACCCTTCATTATTTCTTTGGTAGATCGCTTTGAGTTTAGAAACTGAAGAAGAATTATCTATTGAATGTTTCCATGCACAAATAACACAAATTTCAATATTATTTAGATGACAATTCCTTAATGGATGTTGTTTTCTAGAATTGAAACAAAAAAATAGATAATGTTGATTTCTCCTCCTCTTGTCTCTTTTTAGTTTCCAATGTACCTAGTTGTGAGTTAAGTGTACCAACTATATCAATTTAAATTTTTCTAGTAGATTTCCAAGTTAAGCTTTAGTTACTCTACTTGTTGCAGATCTGGTAACTTTAGAAATAATATCTTTAGGTCCCTTACGAGATCGAATATTGTCTACATTAATCACATATTTTCTTAGAAGTTAATTGAGACACATCTCCAACTCCCATGAGATTAAGTAAATTTAATTAATCATGAATTCCTCTTAAGAAAATAGTTCAAATTGTATCAAGATCTAGTTTGTATCTTTAAATATTATACAAAAAAATTTCAAGGTAATCTTCTAAACATTATTCCTCTAAGTTGTGTAATTCTAAAAATGTCTTTCCTCAAATGTCTAGCTTTACAATATTCCTAATATTTCCTTAAAAACGTTTTACGCATATCATCCGAAATTCTAATAGTTTTTCCTCCTAACCCTATAAACCATCATAAATTCCATCCTTAAGAGTAGCAGGAAATAATTGAAGCTTTTGTGCATCATTAGAATAATCATTATTGTGACATAATAAATCAAATTTAAAAAGAAAAGTATCAAGATCCTCTATAACCATTCCATAAAAATGTGGTAGGACTGATGGTGGAATGTTTTTTGTTCATAATACTGTTGTTGGATTCATGATCAGAAACCCAAAGGCCACTTCTCCTTCTACATTTGATTGTGCTTCTTCATCTTCTGTCATATCTCTTTCGCAAAAAAACATGATTTCAATATCTATGCGAGGGAATTGTTTCTCTATGAATGAATTGAATTCAACTTATAATTATGGTTGTTCACCCTGTTCACCAAGTAATGTTATTTCAAATATAGGATCAGCTGGGGAAATCATCGTTTTCACAATTTCTCTTGTTGCTGGTTATTTTTCTTTTGAGCTCTAGGTGTTCCCATGAAGATGTGTAACAATTTTTGGGAGGCAGAGAGAGCGATTACGTTAAAACCATAACTCAATCGAGCTTTTTTCAAGACCTCAATTGAGATTTAAAATGCTTGATCGAGAGATTAAAAAAGTGCTTGATCAAGGTTTTACTAACCCTTGATCAAGTGTTATTTACATAGCTTGATCGAGCATCTCCAATCCGATATCACTATAAAAGCTCAACAAACCATGACTTATTTCATTGTGTTTGTTGCATAGAAATTTAGTGAAAGGCTATTGGAGACAAATTACAAATATGATAGACATAATAGATGTGTAATTAGTGTTTAGAGATGACAATTTTTTTTCTCATTTGAAGATATGGGTCCAAAGTAATTGAATTTATAGACGTGATTGATCAGATCTATGACTCCAATTACTCTGCAACCCATATCTGTAAACAAATATCTAGAGGAACTGGTGGTAGTATTGCATTTACTTGATTCATTTTCAAGGTATTTATAATTACCCACAAGTATCCATTTCTTTTCTGAAATTATATTTTATTAAATTTTATTATCATATAATTCTATGCTCTCCTTTCATTAAATTCAAAAAGTTCGATGGACCTTAAATGATACTAGTTTTTTTTGTGTCCATATTCGATCATCGAATGTGGACACCCAATTTTTTATTTAATGTAAATAGCTCGATCGAGCTATTGAGCTAAATCGAGCTTTCATGCTAACCATAGTTACACCCACAATCAATCTATTTGAGAATCCATTCAAAACCTCGATTGAGGGTTTTAAATACCCCGATCTAGTTATTTGCTCAATCGAGAGCTTAAAACACAGTCCTTTAGCACTTTTTTTTCTGTAGTTTGAATTTTTATTCCTGTTGGCCACTTTTCCCCACTCGCGCAACCCAGGTTCTGCACAGCCTGCTGATCCAAAAACTACCCAAGATACCATCCCGATAGAGCAAGCCCCATCAGAAACATCTGCAAAGCAGGTGCAGTCTCACCTGAGATAACTCATAGATGGGTAACCACTGGAACCATGTTTTTGTGATTTTCAGGGAAGTATAGTCCCTTGGCTCGCAACGAAGGAGCTCAATGAAGGCAGCAGGGTGGCTGGATGGAGGAGTCGATTCTGCGTGACTGAGCACAACTGTATGTCATCGCACACGACCTGATTTTCCTTTCCCCCTTGCAGCTAGTGCAACTCGTGCGGTGCAACTGACTCACATTAATCAAATATATGACTTAAGTCAGGATTCATAACATGAATTATCCAGAATGATATACATTTATACAGTTTCAATTCAGCAAGGCATTCTATTAATCCATTTACCAATTGCAAGAAACTAACAGAAACCGAACCACATTTAACATTATATGGAAAACAACTAGTAGTCAATCACATAAACATTCACCACATCAATCATTCATGTAGACACAAGAGATAACGTGGAAACCCATCTGGGAAAAACCACCAAGGTGCTCTTCATATGGCATGAGAAAGGATATAGCACCTTGCAGTTTGCGGGATGCAGACTGATCTTGAGATATGTCTTTAAGTTCAGACTCATAGTTCTCATGCTATCTGTCTTATTTATCCTAATCTACTGCTACTACCTACAGATATGCACACAGCCTGGATTGAATTCCCTAGCATCTGCACCACTCTAGCAGAGCTTCCTTCATGCACTATTCTAACTGCCTCCTACAGATTCCTAATTACCTTCCTCTTAGATATGTTATCTGCAACTGTATATAGCTCTCATCTATCAAACCCATTCCGTAATTATGACTAACAAAAACCAACCTTCTAACCATTAAATCTCTCCTATTTATAACATTTTACATGATCACACTGGGTCAACTGCTTACAAGCAGTCTGTTAACTGTCACCATCAGCCGCCCCCCAGGCTACAGCTATGGTGATCATGACTCGACATGAGGCACTAATGGCCTTACTTACAACTTGCTTCCACTCATGTGGCATCCACCGAATTAAGCCGGATTCCGCACCCACGACCGCCCTATTGCTTTCAGTCCATTTTCCCCTTGCACACTTCCGTGCTTGCCTTTCCTTTTCTGTGCACCTCTCTGTTCTGCCTTCGCGAGCCCTTTTCGTCCTTCGCGATATTCCTTTACTTCTATCGTGCATGCGGTGCATTTTCCTTGGTTGTTTGCATGAACTTCCTTTTTGTGCCCCTTTTCTGGGCCAACAGGCCTCCAACACTCACCTGTGGCTCGTCTTGAGCCACGAAGCAAAGGACATATGAGCGGCCCAACCTGTGCGGTATCTTTTGATATTTTATTTTTTTTAGCTTCTTCTACTTTGTAGCTTACGCATCTCGTACCTTGCCTCTTTTTTTTTTTAGGCTTAGGATTATACGACTTCCTCTTCGGCCTGTTTTGATAAGTCTATGCCCATAGCTTGCTCTACGTCTGGTCCGGGCCTTCTTAATGGCACTTCTGATGTTCTGCGTCATGTTCCTACGTGCCCTTATTTGCGTTGCGTTCTTCTTCTCCTTCTTCTTATTTGAGTTCTTCTGCGGTCTCCACTGCGGCTATATCTTTCCTTGTAAGTTGGGATGCATTGCCAATGTTTTGCTAGAACTGGGCCAGGATAGGTGTAAGAAATTCTATCTCCTGGCAAGATTCATCTACCTGCTGCTCGAGTTCCTGTACTTTGCCGCTTCTTGGGTTTCCTAACGAGGTACTAGCCAGTGCGTGAGTGAAGAGTTGCCGATTGTTGCCGGGAAACAGCTTGAGTTGTCGATTATTGCCTTTGCTGCAGCACTTCTAGGCCCCGTGCCAAGATGCGGGTTGGTTTTCATCTCCTGGATCTCCTTCTGGAAGTCTGCGGCCAGCTTGGATAGACATCTCAATTGATGCACTTGTTCTATGAGCTTTGGGTATTTTGTCCCCAGGGCTGGAGGAACTTGGGGGCTTGGCATCCAAGGATTGCATAGCGATAAAAACTTGAGCTCCCACTAGTTTCACTAATGGTCGGGAGGCACTTATTTGTGTGAGCTGAATTCCTACTTGTGATGGATGCAGCAAACTCTACGGCGGTTTTTTGACGATCCTTGGCTTTGGTACCACTTTCGACTTTGCTTGAGTCTTCTTCATCTTCTTGGGAGGCAAAACTGGTTCAAGGCATCCTTACTGGAGTGCTCACTATGGCCAATGTCACATCCCCCAA
>LPNX010500145.1:107552-152527 GCA_001517045.1 Pseudotsuga menziesii | reverse complement strand
ATATTTTTATTATAAATAAATAAAGGAGGAGACAACAGCTTAGGAGAGCTGTTAAAAGAGTGTTTACTGGTCAAATTGGTGGAGGAGACTAGGTGGAGAGAAAACAGACATGTGGAAGCATCCTCAAACCACTTCCAATTGTTGCAGGTGGCAACCTCCCTACATTTGGGGTCATGATTCCCCAAGAAAGTGGAATCAGAGCAGGTGGCTCAATTAATGAAAACTAACCCAAAAGACCTAAGCAATATTTATAAAAATTCCCATTGAAGAGAGATGAGGCTGCTCATTCTAGAGAAGTGATCATTCAGGTGAATGTACTTTAGAGAAATTCAATGGAAGGGAATTGTGGAAAGAGTTTGAGGGGATAACTACTGAAGTGATCTAGTGCAGCTTTTAAGCTGAGAGATCTTACTGCTGAGTGCAAGGTGTTTTACTAAGTTATTGGATCAGTCTACTATTTGCATGCTCCACCATTTCTTAGCCAAGAAGACCAGGAACAGGCTCGGGGGTCCTGAGGATGTGTTGTTTGAGCGCTCTCCAGGAGTTTGGTAGGGAGGAACGACCTCCTAACGCTGTTGTTGTCTATCCTAATCAGGTTCTACATTATTTGTTTTATTGTGTTAGATAGATAAATCAGTATCTGACTGTTAAATGAATGTTAAATATTCAGTTTGTAAATTGTTAGAATGGAAAATAATTATAGTCTGTGTTTTTCCACACCTAGAAGGACCAGGTCGTACTCCACCACAAATAGAGTATTTACAGTAGATGAAAGAATATGTTAAGAGACTGAATAGAATAGATATGGTTCTACATTTTGTGGTAGCAGAGTAAATAATTTCAGTATGTAGGTTATTATTAAAAATAATAATGATCTGGTTATCTATGTTTATTTTTTTCAAAGCTCATTTATGTAAATATATTAGAAAAGAAATAACAGTAATCTAGTACAGGTAGAAGGATTAATATGTTAAGAAAATATTTAGTAGATAAGATGTTGTAATTACAGATAGTAGGTTAATTTTTATTCAAGAGGTTAAACTGTGTTATGACAGGCTTATAATTCTTTGTGTTTACTTAGTAACTAATTGCAATGTAGTAGAAAAATCACACTCGAGTTACATTGTTTACATTCAGTTCAGTAAAGAAATAAACTACTAATCATATAGTCTATTTTCTAATAATATCAACTAATCTAAGACTAATAATTACTATAAACTAAATAGGGTTTTATTAAAAGTACTTAACTTATAAAGAGAAAACTAAGTTACAGAATCTATGCTTATCTTTGCAAATAACTCTCAATAAATTCTATCTGTCAGTTTAGTAAATAAAAACAATGAGAATATGTTTGATAACTAATATAAAAATAAATATCTATCTCTGTAAAGAACTGTTTATAATTATCAAACAGGTTTATATCTCTAAAGGTAAACTACAGGGTTGAAACCCTAAACTAAATTTATTTTTACAAATAAAAACATTTAAGCTACAATCCATTTACTTGGATTATTTTACCAATAAACAATGAAACTACTATAGATTGTTTACAGTCCTTTTTAAAGACAAATGAAATGTTACAAGTTAAATTGTCACAACACACCTGTAATGAAAATTTAACCAAAATTAATAAGTAACAGAACCTATTTAAAAATAAATTGAAAAATTAATTTAGACAAGGGTTTCATTCAGGAAAACCCTAGCTTGTATTTCCCAAGCAAATTAGTAAATATTATAAACTACACAATCTGACTTGGTTACAGTCTTAAATATTAACATTAAGCTATTGCAAAATGTATTAGACAGTAATAATCTTCATTAACAGTTGATTAGGGTAAAACCCTAACTTACACAGAGTCAAAATATACAATATCACTGCAAAACGAAACTGAGTTCGACAACAAAAACCAATGTATTACATTGACAGGCCGTAAGGATGGAAATTTTAAACCAATTACAACACCCAGCTCAAGGCCGAGACTACCCAACGACATAACGAAGGTTTGTAAATATATTACAACCAACAACATTTAAAAAGAAAACCACATATCTAATGGTGAAACTGAACAAGCTTCCAAGCTCGGGGTTTCACCATCGACAACCCTGTTACAAGCAGGGTGAGAACCCATTCATTGAACCCAGGGCTTACCGGTTTGGAGCCACGAGCCTTCGAAGACAGCTAGCATTATCTTCATTACGGGTTGCAAGTGTAGCCACAAGTTCCTGCACGGAGAATACGATGCTGTGTGTTAGTTTCAAAACTCTTTCACTATTAAAAACCCTACTGTAAAAACAACTTACTGTGAGTCTTCTATGCTGAAAAGAAAACCAAATATTTACCTTAATAAAGAGTAACGAACAGTCTAGCGACGGGACTGCCACCAATTGCAAAGTGTGCATACAAATCTCCAAACCCTACGACAATGATGGAGCACAACCAACAGCAACAAAGCCTTAGCTTCGCATAGTAGTGACATGCCACGGGGAAGGAAAAATCGAGCTACAGACAGGCCGCAAGCCAAGTGCAAACAAAACCCACAAACTCTTGCAGATTAAAAACCCACAACTACGAAGGTTGGCAACAAGACCAAACACTGAATACTACAACAACGTTAAACCCAAGCTGTGGAGCAAGCTAGAACGGGAAGAACACTCACGGCTGCCATGAAACCTTGCAGAGCATCCCGAAGGCCAGCATGAACTTTGGAGGAAGAATGACAAGCGATTAGGGTTGTAAGAGTTTTATACTGCCAACAATTGGACAAGAGGTGACCACGTGCCCTCAAATATTTCCAACCATGCAAGGGTCGATTCCAAAGTCTACCTATAGTGCAATCATCCCAATTATTAAAACAATGGTTTCTATCAAACATTGCATGAACTATGTTATATGCATATACATATCACGTCGTTAATCATATATAATTTATATGATAATGTTTGATAGCTCGATATTGGCGTTTGGGTAAAACAATAATATGTTAACGTTGACCTAGTGTAAGGTGGTAACGACTTAATCTTTTGGTTAATCCCGAAATCGATTATGCTTAGAACCTTTCAAACTACAAGAAGATTTATATAATTGCAAGACAATGTTAAGTAAGCATGTTTTATAATCCAAACTTATCACTCATAAACCAATTAGCTTGGGTGGATATAATTTATGGAGTTGAATAGCATAATGAAAGAGTATAAACATAACTTTTACAAAGTTTGATGTTGTTCTAAACTCTCATAGACACTAGTTGTTTCTCGACTTGTCAATGATAGTAATTTACCATATTTGTTTATATTGGACAAAATAGATTGTGATTGTTCCAGATAACCTGTACATAGAATAGGGTAGAATTTTGATCATAGTAGAAAGATATACCATAATAGCCACTATAGACATTAACTTAATGTAAGAGAGGCATTATGGTAATAATAAAATTACAATGGAATAACCAAGCTCAAGTCTTTAATCATTGGAATGACACTGATTGACTTAGATTTAGGAAGTAAGGGAAAACAGTATTCCATCTGAAACGATGCAGATATTTCCTTTACAATAATCAAGCTTATAATATCAAGGAGTTTTACAGGCAGTAAATTTCCCTATAGAATGTAAATAAAGATTAGTTTGGTACTTTAGTAAAGACTACGATATTGTATGTGATTACATTAGTACATGCAATACGACGTTAATGAGGAAGTTGATAACCTGTTAGTGAGCAACTGGTTTGTAATTACAAGTAACAGGTTGATATTTTCCATAACTAGTAGGTTAAAAATAAAATAAAATTGTATCTTCCTTTGAGAATCTTTACTATCAGTATTGATAGAAACTCTTCCATGTATTAAAAAAAATAGTACGAATAAGTGTAACATTGCAAGGTAAGCATGTTAAAATAGAAATGAATATACGACAAAGATTACGAGTTTAGAGTTCACAGTAAGTATATTTAGTGTCACTAAGCTTGATAAAGAAAGGACCCGTTTATTTGAACTCTGCTTACAAGAAAAACTCGAAAAGAAAAACTACCTTACCTCATTGAAGTTGCTTGAAAATTATCATCTTCTTTTACTAGCATATTATTTTGCAAACATAAACACTTCTTGATACTTTATGAATTTAAAATGTCTACTTGTTCGATCATACCTGTGAACCTGTAAGAACCATCAATCTGTCTGCATTAGCATAAATGCTATGTAAGCCTAGGATTCAAAGTTAGATTCCACCTACTTGCCATAAAGAAGACTCATTAGTAAACTGAAAGAAAACAGTACGCAAGTAAACCTTATTTATGTTACAATAAATAAACTACTTTAGTTAACATAATTTGAAAATGTGTAATACTAATCGTTAGACTGTTTTATTTTCCGCTAACCATTAGTTGTTAGTAAACCACATATTCAGCTTTTTATGTTATCTCAAAATTTTAAATTTTTGTGAAAATTTGGGGTTTTGACATGTGGTATCAGAGCACAAGGTTCAAACACTAGGCCTTGATGAAGCCGAACTAGCTTTTATGAAACAGTGATTTTGAATTAGTTGCTGATGTATTTTTCTTTTTAATTTTATTCAACAGAGAAATTATTTCTGAAGTTTAACCACAGGTATGGAAAGGCTAGAGGAATATGAAGAAGAGTAATATCCATTTACTGAACTAGAAAACTTACCAAGAGATCCTATACCAGAATACCTAACCACTAATTCCTTAGAACTATTACAAACGGTAAAATATTTAAAATATGAAATGGAATCAGTTAAACAAGAGAATGAAAGGATTCTGAGAGCTCACGAGGAGTTGAATCAGATCCTAATAGAAAGATTTCAAACTGAGGCTAGGGGTAAAAGAGCTGAATCAGAATATACAAGTCATCAACATAAATATAAGAAGATTAAACAAACTAAAAATGAAAGTAGATCATCTTCAGAGGTGATTGGTGAGCAACGTAAATTTCTTTCCATTAGTGGCAGTAGTGATGGCAATCATTATACTAAAAAGAGGAAATTTCTGGGGAGTTTAAAAAGATTAAACCACCAACATTCAATGGAGAGATTGAGAAGGGGGAGGAAGCGAAATCCTGGTTATCTGGGATGAAGAAGTAATTCCAGATTTATAACTATTCTAACCAATTAAAGGCTAGAATGGATATCTACAATCTCTCAGGAAAGGCTAACATTTGGTGGTAGGACTTGAAGAGAGTGAAGGGAATAAAAGAGAAGAACATAAACTGGAGTACCTTCAAGAGGTACTTTAAAAAGAAATTTCTGTCTGAGCAATATTATGAAGAGAGAGAAAAAGAATTCTATGAGCTTAAATTAGGATCAATGACTATGAAAGATCTAAACAACAAGTTTTTAAGTTTGCTTAGGTATGTGCCATACCTTGTAGATGAAAAACCAAAGGTATAGTGATTCCTCAGTTGTCTACTTTATCATATTAAGGACAGGATTGAGTATGACAATCCAAAGACTTTGGAAGAAGCTATGAGAAAAGCCAACTTCTGTTATGAATAGAATTAGAAGAAGAAAAGCATGGCCAACTGGAAGGCCAAGAAGAATAATAACCATTATGCTCAAAAGAAGAAAGAATTTGTGCCCAATAGGAATTCTAAAAACAATAAGGGCAGAAATTTTCCTAACAAGAATTTCCAAGGGAATAAGAATAATTCACCAAGAAATTAGAATAATTCCAAGGGTAAAGAATTTGCTAATAACCATGGTAATTACACCAAGAAATTTGAACATAAAGAACCTATAAAGTGCTGGGAGTGTAATGGCCCACATTATGCCTCAGACTGCCCTAATTGGAAAAAGACTGTCAGTAATATTCATACCATATAGGAGGAGATGACTGTCGGAGAATTAGCAAGGACTATGCCCAGAATCAATGCAGCCTTGGAGAATCGACAAACAAAATATCAAACTTCCATGGTGGAAGTAGAAGGTATGATAAACCAAACACCTATAACTATTTTAATTGATCCAGGAGCTAGTCTTAGTTATATTTCACCTAAAATGATAGAAAAATGTAAGTTACCTGTTGAGAAATTTGAAAATTCTTGGTTGGTTCAGTTAGCCACTGGTGCTAAAAGGAAGGTAACTTGTTTTGTAAAAGAATGTGCAGTAGTTATGGATCAATTTGAAATTGTTGTAAAGCTTAATGTATTACCTCTTGGTTTTTATGACTTACTCATCAGTATGGATTGGTTAGAACAACATAGGGTAATTTTAAATTGTTATGATAAAACCTTTACGTGTATAAACAGTGATGGAAAACCAGTAAGTGTAAAAGGAATCCCTAGAAAAACCGCCATAAAGCATATTTCTGCTCTGTAGCTTAAGAGAGTTGTTAGGAAGGGTTGTAAAGCTTATGCAGTAACAATAACTAATGAGGAAAACTTAAATAAGACAGACAAATTAAAATTGGAAGATATACCGGTTTTAAGAGAGTATGTTGATGTATTTCCGGAAAAAATTCCGGGACTACCCCTAAAAAAGGAACTGGATTTTACCATTGAGCTGGTACCTGGTGTAGTACCTAGCTCAAAGGCCCCTTATCGAATGAACATACTTGAACTTAATGAATTAAAGTTACAATTAAAAGAACTTATTGATAAAAAGTATATTCGACCTAGTGTGTCTCCCTAGGGGGCACCTATCATCTTCATTAAGAAAAAGGATGAAACCATGTGACTTTGCATAGATTACCGTCAGTTCAATAAGATGATCATTAAAAATCAATACCTGTTGCCTCACATAGATGATCTATTTGATCAACTACATGGAGCCACGGTGTTTTCTAAAATTGATTTAAGGTCTGGATATCACCAAGTTAGTATTAAAGATGAAGATATCTTTAAAACAACTTTTAGGACTTGATATGGTCATTACGAGTTTGTCATCATGCCATTCGGGCTCACTAATTCCCTAGCTTTTTTTATGTGTTTAATGACCAACGTTATGCATAAGTATCTAGATAAGTTTGTAGTCGTGTTTATCGACGATATATTAATCTATTCAAAATCTGAAGAAGAACATAAAGAACATTTAAAAATTGTTTTACAAGAGTTACGAGATCATCAACTCTTTGCAAAGTTTAGTAAATGCGATTTCTTCAAAGATAAGATTTAGTACTTAGGTCATGTGGTGACTAAGGAAGGGATTTCGGTAGATCCCGAAATGATAAAGGCAATCAAAGATTGGCTGGTTCCTAAGGATGTAACTGATGTTCGATATTTCATGAGAATTACCAGTTATTACCGGAGTTTCATTGAAGGTTTTTCGAGAATCGTGAATCCGATAAATTCTTTGCAGAAGAAAGGAAAGAAATTTGAATGGAACCAGAAATGCAAGGAAAGCTTTAAAAAGTTAAAAACTTTATTAACCAGCGCACCTATTTTAAGAATAGCTGATCCAAATAAAGAATTTGTAGTGTGCACTGAAGCCTGCAATGATGGTTTAGGCGGTGTTCTGACTCAAGAATGGCATGTTATTGCCTATGAGTCTAGGAAATTAAAAATTGATGAAAATGATTATGCAACTTATGATATGGAATTAGTTGCTGTTATACATGCTCTAAATATGTGGCGACAACACCTAATTGGCAGAAAATTTATTTTAATGACTGATAATAAAGGACTAAAGTATTTGTTAGATCAGCTTAATCTAAATGCTAGACAAGCTAAGTGGCTAGCTTTTCTAAGTGAGTATGATTTTGAAATTTAGCACATTAAAGGTAAAGAAAATAAAGTTGTTCATGCATTAAGTAGGAATGCAAGGCTGAATTTCACAACAATTATCAGCACTTATACAACAGATCTGGATGAACAGCTTAAAGTAGGGATAGAACAAGATGAAATTTACCAAAACTTACAAGCTAAAACAAAAGAAAATCCAACAGAAAGCTTAAGTAAAGGGTATAGTTTGAATGCAAAAGAATTTTTACTGTATAAAGACAGAATGTATGTACCTAACGTTCCTAAAGTTACGTTGTTAATTTTGGATGAAATCCATAAAACTCCATACTCAGGTCATCCAGGTTATCAAAAGACAATAACTATGTTAATAAAAGAATATTTTTGGCCAAATATGAAAACTGAGTTAGCAGAGTATATCGCTAGGTGTTTTGAATGTCAGCAGGTGAAAACTGAACATCAACACCCAGCTAGATTACTTCAGTCGTTGCCCATTCCTAGCTGGAAATGGGAGATAATTAGTCTCGATTTTATTACTGGACTGCCTAAAAATTAGAATTTAAATGATTCTATCATGGCAGTGGTCGATAAATTAAGTAAAGCATCTCACTTTATACCTGTTAAAACTACGTATAAAGCTGCAAACATAGCTGATATTTTTCTAAAACAGATTTTTCGACTGCATGGAATACCGAAAGTCATATTCTCATATAGAGATCCTAAATTTACAGGTAACTTTTGGAAATCTCTGTTTAAAGGATTAAACACTACATTAAATTTCAGTACTTCGTTCCATCCTCAAACAGATGGACAAACTGAAAGAGTAAACCAAGTACTGGAAGATTTATTAAGGATATATGTGAAAGACCAGCCAGGTAAATGGGAGGATTATTTGCATGTAGTATAATTTGATTATAACAATAATTATTAGGAATCAGCTAGATTTAGTCCTTTCGAAATCTTGTATGGAAGGAAATGTAATACTCCTATCTCTTGGAGTAACCCGGTGGATAGATTAGTATTAGGTCTTGAACTATTAAAGGAAATGGAAGAAATTGTAAAGAAGGTACAAGGTATCCTAAAAGTTATGCAGGATCGACAAAAAAGTCAAGCAGACCTTAAAAGAACTCCAAAGGAGTTTCAGGTAGGTGAACATGTGTTCATCAAGGTGAGGCTCAAAAAGAGCTCTCTGAGATTGGGAAGTTGTGCAAAACTAGCACCTCGTTACTGTGGTCCATTTGAAATACTGTCTAGGATTGGACAAGTAGCTTATCAATTAGCATTACCACCAAATTTAAGAGTACATAATGTTTTTCACATTTCTATATTAAAAAAATATGTTCATGATGCTACTCATGTTGTTAACTAGAATGATGTACAGGTGGAACCAGAAGAAGATTTTCTAGTGGAACCGGACTATATCCTCGGGCGGAGGGAGATCACACTTCGAAACCACACCATTGGTTAGGTGAAGGTGCAATGGAAGAACCTTAGTTCGGAGGAAGCCACTTGGGAATTGGAAAGTAATATGCGGGGTGCATATCGAATTCTGTTCTAGAGGAATTCTGAGGATGAAGAATAAATATCATCGAGGACGATGTTATGCTCTAAGGGGGTGTGTATGTCACATGCCCCAATTTTTGCAAAAACAATATTATATTATTTGATTTTATTTGAGGACAATATGTTAAATTTTATGCTAAGTTGTAATTGATGACTCAGAAGAGTCAAGGATATTTAATGTAATTTTGAATATTTTTATTATAAATAAATAAAGGAGGAGACAACAGCTTAGGAGAGCTGTTAAAAGAGTGTTTACTGGTCAAATTAGCGGAGGAGACTGGGTGGAGAGCAAACAGACATGTGGCAGCATCCTCAAACCACTTCCAACTGTTGCAGGTGGCAACCTCCCTACATTTGGGGTCATTATTCCCCAAGAAAGTGGAATTAGAGCAGGTGGCTCAATTAATGAAAACTGACCCAAAAAGACCTAGGCAATATTTATAAAAATTCCCATTGAAGAGAGCTGAGGCTACTCATTCTAGAAAAGTGATCATTCAGGTGAATGTACTTCAGATAAATTCAATGGAAGGAAACTATGGAAAGAGTTTGAGGGGATAACTGCTGAAGTGATCTAGTGCAGCTTTTAAGCTGAGAGATCTTACTGTTGAGTGCAGGGTGTTTTACTGAGTTATTGGATTAGTCTACTGTTTGCATGCTCCACCAATTCTCAGCCAAGAAGACCAGGAACATGCTCGGGGGTCCTAAGGAAGCGTTGTTTGAGCGCTCTCCAGGAGTTTGGTAAGGAGGAACGACCTCCTAACGCTGCTGTTATCTATCCTAATCAGGTTCTACATTATTTGTTTTACTGTGTTAGATAGATAAATCGGTATCTAACTGTTAAATGAATGTTAAATATTCAGTTTGTAAATTGTTAGAATAGAAAATAATTCTAGTATGTGTTTTTCCACACCTGGAAGGACCAGGCCGTACTCCAGCACAGATAGAGTATTTATAGTAGATGAAAGAATATGTTAAGAGGTTGAATAGAATAGATATGGTTCTGCATTTCGTAGTAGCAGAGTAAATTATTTCAGTATGTAGGTTATTATTAAAAAGAATAATGGTCTGGTTATCTATGTTTATTGTTTTAACAAGCTCATTTATGTAAATATATTAGAAAAGAAATAGCAGTAATCTGGTATAGGTAGAATGATTAATATGTTAAGAAAATATTTAGTAGATAAGATGTTGTAATTACAGACAGTAGGTTAATTTTTATTCAAGAGGTTAAACTGTGTTCTGATGGGTTTATAATTCTCTATGTTTACTTAGTAACTAATTGCAATGCAATAGAAAAATCATAGTCGAGTTACATTGTTTACATTCAGTTCAGTAAAGAAATAAACTACTAATCATATAGTCTATTTTCTAATAATATCAACTAATCTAAGACTAATAAATACTATAAACTAAATAGGGTTTATTAAAAGTACTTAACTTATAAAGAGAAAACTAAGTTACAGAATCTATGCTTATCTTTGCAAAGAACTCTCAATAAATTCTATCTGTCAGTTTAGTAAATAAAAACAATGAGAATATGATTGATAACTAATATAAAAATAAATATCTATCTTTGTAAAGAACTGTTTATAATTATCAAATAGGTTTATACATGTAAAGGTAAACTACAGGGTCGAAACCCTAAACTAAATTTATTTTTACAAATAAAAACATTTAAGCTACAGTCCATTTACTTGGATTATTTCACCAATAAACAATGAAACTATTATAGATTGTTTACAATCCTTTTTAAAGACAAATGAAATGTTACAAGTTAAATTGTGACAACACACCTGTAATGAAAATCTAACCAAAATTAATAAGTAACAGAACCTATTTAAAAATAAATTGAAAAATTAATTTAGATGTAAGGGTTTCATTCAGGAAAACCCTAGCTTGTATTTCCCATGCAAATAAGTAAATATTATAAACTACACAATATGACTGGGTTACAGTCTTAAATATTAACATTAATCTATTGCAAAATTTATTAGACAATAATAATCTTCATTTACTTAGGGTAAAACCCTAACTTACACAGAGTCAAAATATACAGTATCATTGCAAAATGAAACTGAGTTCGAGAACAAAAACCAATGTATTACATTGATAGGCCGTAAGGCTAGAAATTTTAAACCAATTACAACAACCAGCTCAAGGTCGAGACTACCCAACGACATAGCGAGGGTTTGTAAATAGATTACAACCAACAAAATTTAAAAAGAAAACCACATATCTAATGGCGAAACTGAACAAGCTTCCAAACTCGGGGTTTCACTATCGACAACCCTATTACAAGCAAGGTCAGAACCCATTCGTTGAACCTAGGGCTTATCGCTTTGGAGCCACGAGCCTTCGAAGATAGTGAGCATTATATTCATTATGGGTTGCAAGCGTGGCCACAAGTTCCTGCAAGGAGAATACGATGCTGTGTGTTAGTTTCAAAACTCTTTCACTATTAAAAACCCTATTGTAAAAACAACTTACTGTGAGTCTTCTATGCTGAAAATAAAACCAAATATTTACCTTAATAAAGAGTAACAAACAATCTAGCGATGGGACTGTCACCAACTGCAAAGTGTGCATACAAATCTTCAAACCCTATGACAATGATGGAGCACAACCAACAACAATGAAGCCTTAGCTTTGCACAGCAGTGACAGGCCACGGGGAAGGCAAAATGGAGCTACGGATAAGGCGCAAGCCAAGTGCAAAAAAACCCAACAAACTCTTGCAGAATAAAAACCCATAGCTACGAAGGTTGGCAACAAGACCAAACACCGAAGACTACAACAACATTAAACCCAAGTTGTGGAGCAAGCTAGAACAGGAAGAACACTCACGGCCACCATGAAACCTTGCAGAGCAGCCTGAAGGCCATCGTGAACTTCGGAGGAAGAATGAAAAGCAATTAGGGTTGTAAGAGTTTTATACCTCCAACACTTGGACAGGAGGTGACCACGTGCCCTCAAATATTTCCAACCATGCAAGGGTCGATTCCAAAGTCTACCTGCAGTGCAATCATCCCAATTATTGAAACAGTGATTTCTATCAAACATTGCATGAACTATGTTATATGCATATACATATCACGTCGTTAATCATATATAATTTATATGATAATGTTTGATAGCTCGATATTGGAATTTGGGTAAAACAATAATATGTTAACCTCGACCTAGTGTAAGGTGGTAACCACTTAATATTTTGGTTAATCCTGAAATCGATTATGCTTAGAACCTTTCAAACTTCAAGAAGATTTATATAATTGCAAGACAATGTTAAGTAAGCATGTTTTATAATCCAAACTTATCACTCATAAACCAATCAGCTTGGGTGGATATAATTTATGGAGTTGAATAGCATAATGAAAGAATATAAGCATAACTTTTACAAAGTTTGATGTTGTTCTAAACTCTCATAGACACTAGTTGTTTCTCGACTTGTCAATGCTAGTAATTTACCATATTTGTTTATATTGGAAAAAATAGATTGTGATTGTTCAAGATAACCTGTACATAGCATAGGGTAGAATTTTGATCATAGTAGAAAGATCTACCATAATAGCCACTATAGACATTAACTTAATGTAAGAGAGGCATTATGGTAATAATAAAATTACAATGGAATAACCAAGCTCAAGTCTGTAATCATTGGAATGACACTGATTGACTTAGATTTAGGAAGCAAGGGCAAACAGTGTTCCATCTGAAACGATGCAGATATTTCCGTTACAATAATCAAGCTTATAATATCAAGGAGTTTTACAGGCAATAAATTTCCCTACATAATGTAAATAACGATTAATTTGGTACTTTAGTAAAGACTACGATATTGTATGTGATTAAATTAGTACATGCAGTACGACGTTAATGAGGAAGCTAATAACTTGTTAGTGAGCAACTGGTTTGTACTTACAAGTAAAAGGTTGATATTTTCCATAACTAGTAGGTTAAAAATAAAATAAAATCATATCTTCCTTTGAGAATATTTACTATCAGTATTGATAGAAACTCTTCCATGTATAAAAACAAGTAGTACGAATAAGTGTAACATTGCAAGGTAAGCATGTTAAAATAGAAATGAATATACAACAAAGACTACAAGTTTAGAGTTCACAGTAAGTATCTTTAGTGTCACTAAGCTTGATAAAGAAAGGACCCGTTTATTTGAACTCTTCTTACAAGAAAAAATAGAAAAGATAAACTAGCTTACCTCATTGAAGTTGCTTGAAAATTATCAGCTTATTTTACTAGCATATTATTTTGCAAACAAAAACACTTCTTGATACTTTATGAATTTAAAACGTCTACTTGTTCAATCATACCTGTGAACCTGTAAGAACCAGCAATATGTCTGCATTAGCATAAATGCTATGTAAGTCTAGGATTCAAAGTTAGATTCCACCTACTTTCCATAAAGAAGACTCATTAGTAAACTGAAAGAAAACAATACGCAAGTAAACCTTATTTATGTTACGATAAAGAAACTGCTTTAGTTAACATAATTTGAAAATGTGTAATACTAATCATTAGACTGTTTCATTTTCCACTAACCATTAGCTGTTAGTAAACCGCATATTCAGCATTTTATGTTATCTCAAAATTTTAAATTTTTGTGAAAATTTGGGGTTTTGATAGCCAGAATATTTTACTAATTAAGGTTTTTGGTTTTGAAGGATGGCTCGGTCTGTGCAGTGGGCTTAGCTCTTTGGATTGATGGTTCGTTAAAGCAATGTAGAATTTTTACGACGCAGGAGAAGGACGACTTATAGGTGACGAGGCTTTAAGCTGACTGGACAGAGTGAAGGACCCTCTGGCGGATTACATGGGCTCGTCCTTTGCACGCTTAAGTTCCATTATGCATTTGTTAGGGCAGTTAAGGCAGTCTACTAGATGGGATGAAAATGTCTGCCTCCTTTTTCCTCAAGACTTCCGCTTTAATGATATTGAACGTGTAGTGGTGCCAGATATTTTTTGAATTTCCCATGCCCTTATCGGCTGTCAGTGCTTGCTAGCTGTTTGCCACTTTTGGCCAGCTGTCTTCTGACAAATCTCTCCCTGCTGTCTGGAGATTTTTTTTTTTTTGCGCATCATGGCTTTATGGGGCCATGCTGCAGTCGTTGCGATAGGGTTTTAATCAACTTCCATTGATCATGCTTGCTACCGGTGTTCCATATAGCTTATGTAGTTTTATTGCGCCTGCTTCAGTAATATATGCAACTATGTATGGACCTAACCAATGTGCTTTGAGCTTACCCAGATGCTTGAAAAAATTACTATCATACATCAGAACAAGTCCACCAACCTTGAATTGCTTTGTTGTGATGTGGCGGTCATGCCAGGCTTTTTGTTGCTTCTTTTCCATGTTTTGATGGAAGCCTGCAATAAAACGGTCTTCTTCCATTTGAACCAGCTGCGCCAACCTCTCTTCTATGGCGCTAGTATATATCATCTCCGTTATCACAGCAATTCGTAGGCTCGGGACAATATATTCCATGGGCACGACTGCTTCTTGTCCATAGACTAAACGAAAAGGGGTGTATCCAATTAGTCATTTTCATGTTGTCCTATAGGCCCATAATACCGCTACGAGTTTCTAGTCCCAGTCGTCTCTGCCCACATTGCATACTTTGGTCAACGCATTCTCAAGTACCTTGTTGAATGCCTCGACAGTTCCATTTTCTTGAGGGTGGTAGGGTGTCATTTTCTTGTGTTGGATTTGGAATTCTGCTATCAGTTCAACAATTAGCTTATTTAAAAAATGCGTACCTTTGTCGATGATTAGGATTTTGGGACAACCAAATCTTGTGATGACGTTCTCAAAGAGGAAGTGGGCCACAGTTGTAGCAGTACAATCTTTTACAGGTGCTTCCTCTGCCCATCTGGTCAAGTAATCTGTAGCAGTGATGATATAATGCGCACTAGTCCATTTTCCTGGTGGACTGATAGGTCCAACAAAATCCACTGCCCATTTATCAAAGGCTTGCAATGTAATTTGTGGCGCAAGTGGCATTTTGTCACGTCGTGATGGTTTCCCCGTTCTTTGACACTTATCGTAATTGTGATAGTATTTTCTTGTATCCATATGTATTGTCGGCCACTAGAGTCCGGATTGAAAAATATTGCGCACTGTTGCTTCCCCGACATAGTGTCCTCCTAAAACACCCACATGTGCTTCTGCCATTACCCATTGTCTTTCATGATGAAAGACACATCTTCGCAGTATTTCATCCAGACCCAACTTATAGAGCTGTGTCACGATTAGCATGTAGTCTGAGGCCTTGATAACTAGCTGTTTCTTTTGCCATGTTGAATAATATTCAGGTGCATATCCTGTATTAAGTAAGTGTATAATCGCATCAAATTCTTTATCAACAACATCTATAGCAAACAGCTGTGCATCCGATAAATTGTCCTCTAGGCTGGTGGGTTCCTCCCCACTTTTAATTTGCGATAAGTGGTTAGGCCCAACATTTAGTTGTCCTAGATTCACAATGACTTCAAAGTCAAATTCTTGAAATAGGAGGAGCCATCGGCATATTTCCCCTCCGAACACTGGCTTATTGACCAGGTAGTTTAGCACAGAATGGTCAGTGAACATTTTGAAGTGTCCACCCAATAGATAATGTCTGAATTTTTGTAGCGCATAGACCATTGCAACCCCTTCTCTTTTAGTTGTGGTATAATTTTTCTCTACCATTGATAGTTTCCTACTGGCAAATGCGATCGGGTGGTCAATTGCGCCATCTCCTGGTTGGGTTAAAACTATACCAAGCACAATCGATGAGGCATTAACATGTACATGGAATTCTTTTTTCCAATCTGGAAGTATTAATATTGGTGTAGTAGTCATTTTACCCTTCAATTTAACCAGACTCTCCTGGCAGTTTTCATTCCAATCGAACTTGGCATCTTTTTTTAGCAGCTTCTCCATTGGGGCAGTTATCTTTGCATACCCTCTTATAAATTTCCTATAATACATAGTGTGTCCCAATGTGGACCTAATTTGCATGACTGATGTGGGTGGGGGCAAGTCCAGGATAATTGCTACCTTCCCATTGCGACATACTACATGGCCCAGCAGCACACTGAATGGTGCACAGAATATACATTTTCTCAAGTTCAGCGCAATTTGATACTGGCGACATATCTCCAGCATCATGCGCAAATTTTCAATATGGTATTTCAAGAACAAAAACCATCCAGTCATCAAAGTATACTTCAAGAAACTTATGAATGCAATCTTTGAAAGAAGATACTACTATTCTAGAAAAAATAGCAAGATCATTTTTAAGACCAAAGGGAATTACCGTGTATTGGTAGTATCCCCATTCTGTTACAAAGGTTGTCTTTTGTCGATCTTCTTGTGCAATTCGGACTTGATGGTATCTTGAGAACCCATCTGTGAATGAGTACATTTATTGTCCACCAACGCTTTCCAAAACCTCATCGGTGAAGGGTGTAGGGAACGGATCATGCAAGCAAGCATCATTGAGTTTTCTCAGGTTGACATAGATTCTGACTTCACCTGTTGCCTTTTTGTCTTGGATGACTATGGGGCTTATCCATTCTGATTCTTCAACTGGTTCAATAATTCCTCCCTCTAACATGCGATCTAGTTCTACTTTTACTTTCTCCTTATAACGTGGGTTTAATCTGTATGGTCACTGTTTCACTAGTCTTGTGTCAGGTTTGAGTGGAATTTTCATTTCACCCAAATCCCCTACTATCCCCTTCATTTCCCTGAAGTTTGTTGGGAACAGGTCTTGAAATTCATGTAATAAATTGTTGATTTTGGCAACTGTCTCTTCATCCCAGTAGTATCCAATGTTGGAAAATTTTGGAGTTTCCTATAACCCAATGTTAACCTTTTTAATCTTTAGCAGTTTAACAAACTTCTCACTGGAAATGCCGCTTCCTTCTACCTCGCACGATCCTTTCGATTCTAGAATATTCATGTTGGTCGGATCATCGTCCGGGTCCCCAAGGAGATTATAGCATGTCATCCAAAGTTGGACTATCTCACAACATTGGTGGGAATGCGCAGCACAAGGCTGAGAATACACAATCTTAGTGAATATTTTTTCCTTAATAGTTTTTAGTGCATTATCAGCTGTAGATTGTTCATCTGCAAACTGGAATGTGTAAGTGAATTTTTGTGCAACTTCTTCCCATTCCCTTGTCTCCTGGCACAACTCCATAGATGCATACTAGCCTCGTGGTGCCGTCTCAAGAGTATGGATGAAATGGTGAACCCATTCCTGGCGAGGGTAGTTCAAGAACGCTATGGAATATTGCTCTATGTGTTTGACAGGGTTTGATAACCCCGTATATCTTTTGGTTACAGTTGTAATTTCTTCCCCAAACCTTACTTCTAGAAGCCTTCTACACTGCGGCCATTCATTTATGGTGTTCTTATGTGTACCCCACCATCATGCGGGCATATCTTTCAATGCAAAGTCTAGTGTAGATAGTCACTGTGGCTCTGTTACTAGTTCTTCAAATTCAGTCAAGAACGCTGCTGAGTTAGGTAGTCCTTCATATGTGGGAAGTGGTCACGACTGAGTTCCTACTTGTCTAATAGACTTAGTTATCCTGGCACATTTTCTCGATGAGACTTCATGTAATATGTTTTTCCACTTCTCCAGTGCCTCTCTTGAGTTTGATGTACATGAGCTTTCACATTTCCAACTTAGGTTACTGTCTTCAGTAGGATTAATAAGTCTTCCCGAAGGGTGGTTATATTGTAGATGGTGTCAAGGTGGTCACCATGCCATTCGTTGAACACTGGTTCAACATACCTTGGTCCATCTAGCGGGTCAAAGGGTGCAATGACCTACATCTCATCATCTTCAAATGATAGGATCCTTCTTTTGAAATTTATGATCGTTTGGTTTTCCATTGCCCAATCAATACCAAACAGTGGAGGGTATGGGGTGGTATCGTCTACTATATCTATGACTTCGAAGTCCGTAAAAGTGCGTAATCCTTCGATATCCACTTGAACTTGACCCAGCCTACCAACAGGGAGGACCTTTGCTTGATTTGCAAGCCTTTGTTGAATTGGGGGACCATTCTAAGGGTGGATTGCCCATTATTTCCCACATTTGGCATGTTAAAATATTGACATCGGATCCCAGGTCAAGGATGATATAATCCGTATAATAATCACTAGTTTGTGCGGTCATCCTAAGTTTGGGTCCTGTCTTGAGCTTGGTCTTGATACTGTTAAACTTCTTTGGTGGAGGGTCTCCCTCTGGAAGTGTTTCAATGAGTGCTTCCAGTTCTGCAATCGCTTCCTTATCCTTGATTAGCGCTAAACAAATTGACAAGAAAGGTTTAAGTTTACTAACCTTATCTGCAGTTTTGTATGTATTTCGTTGTTCAAATATCTTCTGGAATGTTTTAGGCATATCTTTCACTTAGCCTAAGGTAGATGGTTGTTTTGCGTCGATGAACTCTGGACACACATCCATGAATATGCGCTTTTGTTCTTGAATGTTAATTGGTGCTTTCTTCTTAGAGTTAGGTTGCACTTGGGGCTGCTCGTGTGTCATAAGGTCTGTCTGCATAGCTTGCTCTGCACCTTTCGTAGCACCTCCCCTCATGACCACTGCCACATTGGGTTCTCATGGTTCGGTGACTATCATCTGAATATTGATATTGGCATTCGGGTTGGGAGCATTTGATGCCGGATTTGGTGCAGGGTTTAGTACCGGGTTGGCTGGTCCAAGCGTTTGGGCTTGCCATCGAGTGATGAGCTATGGGAATTACTCCACATTGTGATCCTGCCTGCAATATGAACAAGTCCTTGCAGGTTCTGGGCAGCCCCTAGCGTAATGCCCCGGTACTCCACAATTGTAACATACAACTGGCCCACTTTCCCGTCCAAATCCTCCTCTTCCTTGGCCCTATAATTGCCACCCCCACTTTGAGGTGGTTGTAACAGGTATTGTGGTTGTTGGTACTATTGTTGGTATAAGTTATACAGGGCCGTATTCTAAAATTGTGCTGCCATCTAAAATTGTTGTGGAGATGGGAATTGAGGTGCAACTTGGAACTAGGGAGGAGCCCGAAACTGAGGTGGGGTCTGTTCAATATTTACTTGCTCTTCAGTCTTCATCAAATATGCATCTACCATTTTCTCCTTCATGAGTTGGTAAGCCCTATAATCCTTTTCATCATGGCCTATAGATTTACAAAATTTACAATATAGGCTGGTTGGTCTACATATCGTCTTGTGGATGAATAAGCAATCGTCATCCCAATGTCCTCTTGTTTGGCATATATTACACCAAGGTAATCCTTGGATATTCAAGGGGTTTGGCCCACTGGACGAGACGTAGTTCATATATGCTAGGAATTCATCTTTAGTATGTCCGTTAGTTTGGCATCAAGTACACCAGAGGTCTTCGTGTGCTTCTTTTCCCCTTTTCATATCCTAGAGTTGGATAGTCAGATTAGCCAACTGAGACTGAATTTGTATCATTCTCGTGGCACCGTCCCTATGGATGAAGCCTCTAGCTTCATTGCTAACTCCAATGCCTCCGTATGCATTGTGATCTTCTGCTGCATGAGTGGTACTCTAATATGTGTAAATAGCACAGCAATAAACCACTCTTTATGTTGTACGTCCGACATCTGGAAACTGACCTTGGCCATCAGCATTTTGAACTGCTGGTAGAAGTCCCATACCGTTTCTGTTGGAGCCTACTTGATTTACTTGATCTTGGTAATACATTGGGACTCCGATTGGGGCTTTCAAAACTCCGAGATCATTGCCCACCGAATCTCCTCAAGAGTCTTCTGTGGGGTTCTTGCTGGTGCAACACCAAATTTCATGAACCAATCCAGGGCACAACCCCTTAAAGTCATGATCATTTGTGCTTTTTTATATCGGCATTATGTACTAAGCGTACCATCCAGACAGCTTCACAAAGAAACCAATGTTGTTCTGGGTCTTCTGTTCCATTCCCATTAAAGGTGGGTAGTCTAACATCTACCCTCACCATTAGGTTGGCGCTGGGATTATTCACTGGACTTCATGAGTTTATAGGATTTACGGGGATTGCTAATGGGATTTCTTGCACACCAGTTCCGACACTAGGACTGCTAGTGTTCGTAAGGGGTTCAGGTGAGGGATTTCTAGGTCTTACTCTAGGTGATCTCTCTAGAATACTGTAGTCACGTCCTATTCTTGGTGATCCTGCAGACCCTCCTGATTCTTCTCTCTTAGAAACCGGGATATACTCCTCGTCTTCGTCGCAGGATCCTTCATCTAGGTATGACTCACATCCATATTCATGTTCCCTGGGAAAGCTATAGGCCCTGCTGCCTCCTATTAACTTTCTCCTCTTACCTAACCAGAACCTCCTTTTTCTTCTCATCCAGTGCCTAACTCATCCTCATAAATTCCCGGGAACATCTCTTCTTACTACCTTCCATATTACTCCTAGCTCTTAAACAACATATCCGCTCCACAAACTGCGTGACTCATCTGCTATGATAGTCCCCATATCCATTTCCTTGCACTCTCCCATATTTCATCGGCTTCTTCTTGCATGAACATTAGTATTTTAGCATTCAGCTAATCTTCTAGCTCCTCCTTTGTTGGGTACCGTAACATCTCCCCGATTTAATCAAGAGGTCCCTGCAACAGAACCATTTGTTGGCCAATTTTCCCCACTCACGTGACCCAGGTTTTGCGTAGCCCGCCGATCCAACAACTACCCAAGATACTGGCCTGATAGAGCAAGCCCCATCGACAACACCTGTGAAGTAGGTGCAGTCTCACCCGAGATATCTCATAGATGGGTAACCGCTGGAACCATGTTTCCGTGATTATCGGGGAAGTATAGTCCCTTGGCTTGCAACCAAGGAGCTCAATGAAGGCAGCATGGCGGCTGGATGGAGGATTCGGTTCTGCAAGACTGAGCACAACTATATGTCATCACTCGTGACTTGAATTTCCTTTCCCCCTCACAGCTGGCGCAACTCGTGTGGCACAGCTGACTCACATTAATCAGCTCTATGACTTAAGTCGAGATTCATAACAGGAATTATCTAGAATGATATACATTTATACAGTTTCAATTCAGCAAGGTATTATGTTCATCCATTTAGCAATTGCAAGAAACTAACAGAAACCGAACCACATTTAACATTATACAGAAAGCAACTAGTAATCAATCACATAAACATTCACCACATCAATCATTCATGTAGACACAAGAGATAACGTGGAAACCCATCTGGGAAAAACCACCAAGGTGCTCTTCATCTAGCATGAGAAATGATATAGAACCTTGCAGTCTGTGGGATGCAGACTGATATTGAGATATGTCTTTAAGTTCAGACTCATAGTTCTCATGCTCTCTATCTTATTTCCCCTAATCTACTGCTACTACCTACAGATCCACACACAGCCTGGATCGACTTCCCTAGCATTTGCACCACTCTAGCAGAGCTTCCTTTGTGCACTATTCTGACTGCCTCCTGTAGATTCCTAATTACCTTCCTCTTAGATCTATTCTCTGCAACTGTATACAACTCTCATCTATCAAACCCATTCTGTAATTACGACTAACAAAAAACAACCTTCTAACTATTAAATCTCTCCTATTTATAACATTTTACATGACCACACTAGGTCGACTGCTTACAGGCAGTTTGTTAACTATCACCATTAGCTGCCCCCCAGGCTACAGCTATGGTGATCATGACTCGACATGAGGCACTAAAGGCCTTACTTACAACGTGCTTCCACTCGTGTGGCATCTGCCAACTTAAGTCGACTTCCGCACCCACGACCAACTGGTCGCTTTCAGGCCATTTTCCCCTTCCGCGCTTCTGCGCTTGCCTTTCCTTTGCAACACACCTCTCTGTTCTGCCTTCGCAGGCCCTTTTCTTCCTTCGCGATCTTCCTTTGCTTCTATCGCACGCACGGTGCATTTTCCTTGGTTGCGCGTGCGAACTTCCTTTTTGTGCCCCTTTTCCGGGCCAACAATGCCCTCTTCACTAGGCCTAAACTATGTCTTAGGATGCACCTTAGGCGGCATAATTAATACCAATAAATTCATCAACGAATTGTATTTCCATTGACATAAATTACATGTTTTGGATTTCATATGTTTTTTTTTTTAATTTTCTTTTCAAACTTACTCTTGAAAACCATGTCCACAACTTTGAAGGAGTGCAATGAAAAATCAACAACAACGAAAAGTGCACATCCAAAAAATTTCAAAAAATACATATGCCCAAGAGAAATGAGTCCTCTTCAAAAGGTATTTTTTATTTTTTTACCAGTAAAAAAAAGTTTATGTGCGCACAGGTGTGTACAAAATGCGATTAAAATTATCACTGGTCACTTTCGAAAATTAATAAAAAGTGCAATTTTCAAAAGAAATTACAAGNGTGTGTGTGTGTGTGTGTGTGTGTGTGTGTGTGTGTGTGTGTGTGTGTGTGTGTGTATAGAGAGAGAGAGACTATGCATTTATTACTAATTATTTTATGTGCACATGACTCACTTGTTAACTTTTCCTAAAATTTACAAGGATAAGTCTATCATTAAATGTAATTTTGACATTAATTGTTACTATCAAATTTTCAAAATAATATGCATGGAAAGACAACATAATTCCTTACAATTTGTTTTTTTGTTGCATCTAAGAATTCATGTGGAAAATATGAGTTTTGAGGGGTTCAATTTAATAAATCATTAAAAAAATGAATTTTCACCGTCATTTTGGGCCAAAAGCGTTACCCTTATTCATGGATTCACTCTTTTCTGTTACAAATATCTTTTTGGGTTTGTTTGGAATTGTGTTTGCTTCTTCTCCTTTTATTGTTCTACATGCCAATCGATTAATAAATTGAAGGGTTCTTACAACACCAAGAAATGGAGTAGTTGGTGTTGCTCTTCCTGTTCATTTAAGAAATCTACCTTTATTATCTCTAAGTGTATTCATGTATTTTTAAACTAACATGATTTGAATTCAGTTAAATAGAGACTCACTACATAACTGATGTAGTTAATGCACATATTCTTACCTCTATTCTTACTTTCAAAATGCTTTCTATATTATATATAAAAAATTGTATGAAATTATATGAAGACAATACTTTGTTTTTGTTTCTTTAAATGTATATTTTAAGTAAAAACTAATAATTTCTTAATTCTTTTAGCACTTTCTCGGCAATGACACCAAAAATGACAAACAAATTATATATATTACTTTTGTTACAAAGAAAGTAGATATAAACTATATTTCATTTCGTTATCAACCTAGAGTTATTGTATGGTTACGATGTGTCGTGCACAATATTTGCAAAACTAGGTCCTTTGTAGTTTCCCATCAAATAGATTAAATCTACCTCAAACAACTCTAAACTATCTTATTAAAGTAACAAATAGAACAAAATCTTGTTGAGAAAAAAATCAATCCAATTTTAAAGCAATAGCATTTGCAAATTGTTTTACAAAGATGAATTAAACTATAGACCATCATCTACCAAATCATGTGTTGAAAATGCAAGATACAATTATACAAGATTAAGACATCCCCGTAACAATACTCTGCTATGACTGGTTCGATCATAGTTCAATAAGTGTGTGCTTAACATATAAATTGTAAATGAACTTAAAAATATTTGCACCGATAAAGATAAGAAATAAAGTAATTAAAAAAAAACATAAAATAAATAAATAAACAACACTGGAATATACCAAAATAGGGCCCTTGCCTCTTCTAACAAATGTTGCTGGAAAGTAACTATAGACTTAAATAACTATCGAAATTCCATCTCTGAATCAAACTGTGTTTATTGAAATTTGGAAATCAAAATTTATGAAATACATTCTTCACTTTCATAATTTTCTCATCTCCTCCCTTTTTCTTCTAATTTACATATTTATAATACTCAACTCGTTTTAAATTACATTACATCTACTTACTTGTGATCTCTGTGCTTTGGTATTCTAATTAAAGTTCTTACATCTAATAGATATAATTAAACTACGAGACATCCTTAGTCATGTGTTGGTTGATATGATTCTTCTACAGTCGACGAGTAGTTACGGGATCTTGTTATCTTCATTCACGATTCTTTTTCAATGATTTCATGACACAATATTGTATAGTTTTTTTATTATTGCACAAAACTTGGACCTCGGTGATCTAGGAGGATCTTCAATATTCGATTAGAGTAGAAGTCTTAAAATAGAAAAATAAGTCTTATTGTGGTAAAGATCTCGTCAACAAACCATTAACGCTCGTTTTGTGAGAAACAACCTCCGGATGTAGAAGTTATCAAGGTTTGAAATTGTGACAAAAAGGTTCAAAATGGCAAAAGAATGGTCAAATTGGGCAAAATATTTAATTTAATGATTTTCAAAGTTATCAAGGTTTGAAATTGCGACAAAAAAGTTCAAAATGGCAAAAGAATGATCAAAATATTTAATTTAATGATTTGCAAAATTTTGGTGAAGTCTATGGAGATCAAACCCAAAACCTCCAATATTTCCAAATCTCGCCTAACCATCTACCCTACACTTGTTTCTTGTTTTGCATTGTGGTAAAATTGTATTTAAGTTTATGCAAAATTTTTGTTGAAAATGGGGGCGGAGGGATAAGCTCTCGACCCATAATCCAACACCGAGGCAGGTATTTCAACGTGGAAGCCAAAAATACAATCCAAGTCAACACCACCACCACTTCATATTGCTAAGCCTTATCGTATCCATTGGAACCATATCGTATCCAAACCTTATCGCTGGAACCATATAATATATTAGTCATCGTTCAAAATGTGTTAAAAAAAGCGCGTGGAAAGGGGAGAGGCCTGCGGGTTTTACCCCGATACTTTGCCTCCATGACACTAGCGCTTTACCATTGGCCCGACCGTTTAGTAAACAACGACACAAATTACTTAAAATTTTGTTTTGGATAGGGCCAAAGGAGGGGCGCTGGCTCCTCCACGTGCACCCAAAATTCTATTTAAACCACAAAATTTTGAACCTTGAGGGAAATTTTTTTTCGACCATTGCAGGCACAAATCCCGAGAATTAGGTACAGGCCATTAATGGGCAACATTCCCAAGGTAGGAAAAAGAACCAGTCCATACATATCCATACAATGTAGTTAGAGTTTTCTCAATTTGCGTGCCAGAGAAGGGCCCACACAAACCTGGTCACTTTTATACTCATTTTTTCTCGAATTTTCAAGAGGATTGCATGGTGTTGTCTGTTTTTATTGGTGACTGACATAAAACATAAGTGGTTCTAGAAATCCATTTATGTAAGCTTTGAAGACTTAGTAAGATTCACCCTTCTCATTGGAAGTGGCCCGGAGACGTAGTTCAGGAGGGGTGAACTCCATTATCAGTTATTTTCTATCAATTTCATGGCTTGATTTATGTTTATTTGCTTATGTGTGGATGTTTAAGTATTTAAAATTTAGTTTAAATCTTGTTTATGAGTTTTTGACATACAAGTTCACTTGCAATTTTTAATGGTTAAAAAGGATCCTGTAATTTCAGATCAAGTTTGGTATCGAAACTGATTAACCATTTCATTATGAGTTTATGTTAATAAGATCCAGGTTACACCGTGGTGAAGGAGAACTTGAAGGGTTTGATCTAGATATTGGTTCAAGAAGAGGGAAAATGTCTTCACCAAAAGGAGAAGACGCTTATTCTATCTCATATAAAGAGGAATTTCTTAAAGATTTCATGAGAATGCAAATGATGGTAGAGGAGCTCTATCAAGATTGGAAGAAAGGTGAACAAGGAGATCCATCTCATGCTGAAGGTAAAATAGAAGGAGGTAGTGAGGAACCTCCTAAAACTCCACCATCTTCTCCATCTTATCTTGATGGTTCTTTACATTCTTCGTTTGAAAAGAAAAAAAGAAAGATTGATTTTAATGTGCCTCAATTAAATCTAGATATTAAGTTTGAATTACCCATGTATAATGGAAAGCTTAATGCAGATAAATTGGACATTTGGATTCGTCAAATTGAAGTTTATTGTAGGATTCAAAAGTTTACTAAAGATAACATTAAAATTTAGTTGGCTTCTCTTTGACTTGGAGGGACGACTCTCATTTGTCGCGAGAACATTTCTCAAATTGATCTTACCACAAAAGGTAAAATCATATCCTCTTGGTATGAGTTCACATCAACATTAAAAAAGTATTTTTATCCATTAGGATACATGTTGAAAGCTATGATAGATTGCAGAATCTAAGGCAAGGTAAGGGAAAAAGTGTGTAAGATTACACACAAGAATTCTGAAAAAGAGAATTGGTACTTGGTATACCTCTCTACACCCAAGAAACTCTTCTGAAGTATATAGGAGGATTGCATAGTTATTTATGCCATATGATATTAATGTTTAATCGGACTAACCTTGATGAGGTATGTGTTCAATCAACTCACATAGAGACAAAGGGGAAGAATACCAAAGAGAAATTTTCCAAGAAACCTTTCAAATCAGATGGAAACACATTTAAAGTTAAGGGGAAAGGTAAACACACAACTACTATGAAGAAGGAAGCAAATAAACCCACTTGTACTCATTGTTAGAAGAAAGGCCATGATGCTTACAAATGTTGGAAACTTCATCCAGAGCTCAAGCATGAGAGGTTTCAGAATAAAGAAGAAAAAATGACTAATGCAACAACAATCCAACATGATTTGGGATCAAATTATGGGAATGAAACTAAGGTAGTTTCTACCAGCATTCAAGGTAAAAATCCTTCTTGTTATGTTTTAAGAAATGAACCTGTCATTTATGAAAGAAAGAGGAGTGAGTTATTTCATATTAGAGTAATCACTAAACATAAAAAAATGATACTCTTTTTTAATAGAGGGTCACAAGCAAACCTCATTTCAGAAGAAATTACAGTTGGAATCTAAGTTACACCCTAAAACATACCCACTTGGATGTGTATGTGATAATGCACAATTGCAAGTTACAAAACAGTGTAGTCTTAAGTTTTCCATTACTTCTAGATTTTTTGATGAGGTAGATTTATATGTGGTTCTGTTGGATATATATGGTATTATGTTGGGTATTCCATATCTCTATGATAGGAAGGATATCTTTTACATGGAAGATAACATGTATCAGCTCATTAAGGATGGTATTGAATATATTGTTCATGCACATCGCATGAAAACTAATATTTCTTTAGTTTCTGCAAATCAAATGAATAGGATGGTAAATGAAAGTAATAAGTTTGTTCTTATGATAGTAAAAGCAAAAAAACTTGAACAAATTGAATCCTTTAAAGGCTGTGATCCAAAACATAAAAAGGACTTGATAAAACTAGTATATGATTATGATATTTTGTTTCAAGAACCCAAAGGCTTACCTCCTAAAAGGTAAATTCAACATGAAATCCATTTATAGCAGGATGCGCCTCTTCCTAATATTGGTATGTACATGTCTTCCATTATTGAGAATGTAGAGACAAAGACACAGGTTTAGGAATTGCTTGAAAGAGGGGACATTCGACCAAGTTCCTCTCTATGTGGTTCACCAATTGTTTTGGTGCCAAATAAAGATGACACATGGTGCACNTTTCTTCCTCCAAAATTAATCAATATTATTTTATTATTTTAACTATTATTTTATTATTTTCTTTAGGAGGCCCATTTTAGACCCCAAAATTCCTCTAATTAGTATGTGTGTTGATTACATGGAACTAAACATAACCACAATTAAGAACTGGTATCCTCTTCCTCGAATTGATGATCTTTTAGATCAACTTAAAAATGGAATATTTTTCACTAAGTTAGACTTACAAAGTGGCTATCATCAAATCCCTATTCATGGTAATGATATTTGGAAGACTTCTTTCAAAACTAAACATGGGTTGTATGAATGGATGGTAATTTCCTTTGGGCTTTGTAATGCACCCACAACATTTATGAGGGTGATGAATGATGCGTCTAGGCCCTGGATTGATGACTTTGTCATAGTCTACTTAGATGATATTTTGATTTTCAGTCAAACATGGGAAGAGCATGTCAAGCATGTAAAACAGGTATTGGATGTACTTGTAAGGGAACATTTGTACTTAAATATGTCCAAATGTGAGTTTGGAAAGACATCTTTAGTTTATCTAGGTTACATTTAAGGGGGTGGTGAATTGAAGATTGATCCCTCTAAAGTGGAGGCCATTGTAAATTGGCCTAATACAAATAATATAACAGATGTAAGAATCTTTTTGGGACCAACCCACACATAAAAATCTGAACCCAAAATTTGACGGAATATATGTCTAATTTTCGACATCAAGTTGCCGAAAATCTAACAAGCCTCTCCTTTTATAAAATTTGGTTTATATTTGTCAGATCTCCAACAAAAATATGGTATCCTCGGATATCCAACTTTCCATAGTTGCATATCTAACAACAAATCTATTAATATACACATCAGATATGCGACACATACATGTCGAATATCTGACCACACACCCATCGAATATATGAACCCCGATACCTTACAAAAGGTTGGATATCCGACCACATTTCATTTAGATATTCGACACATACACGAACAAAAAAACGAGAAAGAACGACAGCATTTGTCATCGATGGTATGACATGATCATTGGAATCGTAGGAAAGGTCCTCGGATATTAGACCACATAACCATAGGATATCCAACACATATACCAAAATAATAGAGAAATACCGATGACATTTTTCGTCGATGGTATGTCATACTCATCGGATATCATGGGAAGGGCTGTTGGATATCCGACCATGATTGGGAATTTAAAAAAAAATTAGTTCTATGCAGATTTTACTACATAGGAAACTGTTCAGGTGTCACAATTTGAAGACATTCTAAGTAGCCCTACCTCCTTCAATGTTTTGTGTAAGCATATAAAGAACCTATCAAGCCATGGAAAATTTTGAAATTACTGTGGAAACTTAGGATCCATTGAAGGTTCAAGTTCAAGCTAGGCAATGTGCCATGGAAAAGGAGAGTCACAAAAATGATTGCAAAAACCATAGACTACCCATAAATAAAATAAAATTCCAAAGCATCGAGGTTATAAGTAATCTATTAAGCATGACCGATCCATATAAATTTACTCAAAAGCAGAGATAAAAAAAAAACAATAGATTAAGGCGTGCCATTGCAAATTGTAAGAAAACACAGGTTGAAACTAAGGCTACAAATAAATTTACCAAACTATGAAGTATTGCCTCATGTCTCAAAAATATGAATAGAAGTATATAACCAACATATGGTAGAAGCTCCATCCCCAGAATGTGAATAAGTAATTGCACAACTCAGGGGAAACAAAATGACCAGTAAAAAATGCAATTGGTAAGCCTATATAATCCATCACAATAACATCTCAAATTCATTGACAAATAAATCCAACATTCAATGAAACAATGCAAAGGGTATGTTCCTACCTTTTCCAAATTAAAACCAAATGAATAGTTATATCATGCATTATAGATCCCAATAGAAAGTGAAGCCTTGCATATTATCCAAAATAAATAGTCTTAGAAAACATAACGAAATTTAAACATTTTTGTTACCATGACCAAGATGGGCAGTCTTTATAGTTGGAATCCTCTCCAGATTCTCTATTTGGATGGAAAGACCTCATGCAGGGTCCCTCACAACTACATCATATTACAAATATTATTAGTACAATGAAAAATGACGATAAGAGATAGAAAAAATATTCCAAAACTGTAAAGACTACATTATTTTGCTAAGAAACTTGTGAATTAAAAAACATCACCAATTAATTTATTGCCTTAGAATGTAGAAAAAATTAGATGAAATCTAATAGATGTAATAAATTTTTTTCATCCTAGTTCCATTATAAATAAGAAATGCAAAGATTACATTCTAGCATTGTACCTGTTGCAACACGTATAGTAAGGTCTTCACTCAATGAATTATCCAGAAATGTACCATAACTAGAACTAAAACCCTCCCAAATCCTAGAATGACGCCATTTTACATTTGGCATAAATTGGGAAAGGACCCATGCCTCATGTAAAATTCCTAATCTCTTGAATACAAGTGATTTAGACTATGAGCACCCTAAACTCTCTTGTTATTGGTTTTCATCTTCTCTCTACAACACTTATGGATTCTCCCTATAGTACTACACCCATAAATCATCTCTAATACACTTCTTAGGTTGTAATTTTGTGCTACCCTAACATTGATTTTCTCCTTGTTTATTACAGGAATTGGGGTTTTTTGGTTGGTTCAATTTCATCCTTGTTGTATCTTACGAACCTCAACATGGTATACAAGAGAGTGTGGGAATCCCTTACTCATTTCTCTATTGGTTTATGCCCACAACTAGGGTTTATGTCCTAGCTGCAACCGTAGGGTTTATTGAACTACTATTGTGTTGATTCAATGGGTATTGATAAAATTATCTTATCAATCTTATCATTTGTCATCCATAGCTAGATGCCCATGCTTTATTGTTAAACATTGAATTGATTAGTGATATTCTTGTTTATGCTTAATTTCATTTGATTTTACCCTTTCTCAAACTATCATAAGTATTCCATGTCTAGATTTCTTTACCTATGTGATTTTAAACATCATCTTTCCTTAATCCATTTGTGAGTTTATTACATCATTTGTATCTCAAAAATGAATTTTTTTCGAGTCTCTGTACTTGTATTTATGTAAGCAAGGAAGGAACTTAGGGTTTTGGGGGAAACATTTAGAGGATACTTGAAGTGTTAATGTTTGAGTCCTTTTTTGAGATGGAGGTAGATCCCGGGGCATGTGACAAAGAAACCCTAGAGGATACTTCGAGCTCTTTTCTTAGAGAGATTGTGTGAGGAATGCTTAGTGAAAAAACAAAATTGGACTTGAAGGTGTTGGTGCTAGCTTGTTGTAGAGCCTTTGGTGTGGCTAGAGAGCATGGTGGGAAGTCAGACATGTAGAACACCAGGAAAGGTTTCAGGTTGACAGGAGCTCTAGCACTATCATGAATATACAAGGACATTCTGAATGATTGTAGGGAAAGAGATAAGACGTGCAAAGATTTGTAGGATCCACTATGTCTTGCAAATGAAAATGGATCTTGAACACAAATAGATTTGTGTAACTTGATTTCAACGACTTCTATTTGACAATATCACTATGTAAGAATTGCTTTCTTATGTATATATTGTTGGTGCTTAATTTCATTTGATTTTACCTTTTCTCAAACCGTCATAAGAAAGTGAGAAATGTATAATTCCTTACCTTATCAAAGGCATGGAAACTAGTCTGAAAAAATAAAAATAATATGTGTTCTAATTTAACAATTATAGATAATACCATCACTAGTATGAATTGTCCTAATATCCATAGTAATATCAATAAAATATTCCAAAGACAATGATTACAAAAAAATATGTACAACTAGTATAATATTTCATACCTACAGAGCAAGGGATGTCGGTTTCAAAAGTTGCACAACATCACTTTCATCATTAAGTTTTGTAAGTTGTATAGTGACCCATTCAAAGAGGTGTTTATGGCCATTTGTTTCAATATCGACACCCCCAAGGATGAAGCTATATATGGGACTTGCCACACACCATCATGTTAATATATATTATATATGTTCACATGAATATACTCATGTCAATAAGACAACGGGTTACTTTAAATACCATACCATTTTATCTAGTTGTACTGATGCTTCTTATGCTTACAACTTAGGCATCAGAAGTTTTATATATCCTACACCAAACATGAGTAATCATGGGAAATCAAGATAATAACAAGAATTGGAAAAGACCAAAAACTAACATCCCAATTACAAGAAGTGGTGGAATCTTGAACTTAACCTTACTTGTGCTTTTTTTAAACCTAGAGATTTATAGTTGGAATCCTCTCCAGATTCTCTATTTGGATGGGAAGACCTCATGCCGGGTCCCTCACAACTACATCATATTACAAATATTATTAGTACAATGAAAAATGATGATAAGAGTTGGAACAAATATTTGAAAACTGTAAAGACTACATTATTTTGATAACAAACTCGTGAATTAAAAAACATTACCAATTCATTTATTGCCTTAGCTTGTAGAATAAATTAGATGAAATCTAACATATGTAATAAATTTTGTTCATCCTAGTTCCATTATAAATAAGGAATGCAAAGATTACATTCTGGCATTGTACCCGTTGCAACAAGTATAGTAAGTTATTCACTCAATGAATTATCCAGAAATGTACCGTAACTAGAACTAAAACCCTCCCAAATCCTAGAATGACACAATTTTACATTTGACATAAATTGTGTAAGGACCCATGCCTCATGTGAACTTCCTAATCTCTTGAATACAAGTGATTTATACTATGAGCGCCTTAAACTGTGTTTTTATTGGTTTGCATCTTCTCTCTAGCACAGTTATGGATTCTCCCTATAGTACTACACCCATAAATCATCTCTAATACACTTAGGTTGTAATGTTGTGCTACCCTAACATTGTTTTTCTCCTTGTTTATTGCAGGAATTAGGGTTTGTTTGTTGGTTCAATTTCATCCTCGCAGTCTCTTATGAACCTTAACATGGTATACAAGAGAGTGTGGGAATCCTTACTCATTTCTCTTTTGGTTTATGCCCACAACTAGGGTTTATGTCCTAGATGCAACCCTAGGGTTTATTGACCTACTATTGTGTTGATTCAATGGACATTGATAAAATTATCTTATCAATCTTATCTTTTGTCATCCATAGATACATGCCCATGGTTTATTTTCTAAACATTGAATTGATTAGTGATATTCTTGTTGATGCTTAATTTCATTTGATTTTACCCTTTTTCAAACTATCATAAGTATTCCATGTCTCGATTTCCTTACCTATTTGATTTTGAACATCATATTTCCTTAATCCATTTGCGATTTCATTATATCATTGGTATCTTGAAGATGCATTTGTCTTGACTCTTTGTACTTGTATTTATGCAAGCAAGGAAGGAACCAGGGTTTTGGGGGAAAAAACTAGAGGATACTTGAAGTGTTAATGTTTGAGTCCTTTTGTGAGATGGAGGTAGATCCTAGGGCTTGTGACAAAGAAACCCTAGAGGATACTTGGATCTATTTGCTTAGAGATCTTGTGTGAGGCATGCTATGTGAAATAAAAAAAGGACTTGATGGTGTTGTTGTTAGCTTGTTGTAGAGTTGTTGGCTCGCCAAATTGACACTCTTTTGAACCTCTTTACACCCTCCATATACACCTTTGATCTCTTCATTTGATCCATTTATCCCACAAATCCTTCTATATTTTCAGATATTTACCCAAATATTCAGCAAGTATACTAAGGTATGATAATTCATCAAAATCCTTTAATTTTCTTTGATTTAATGCTTAAATATAATTTCTTGAAGTGTTTGTGCCTAATTATATTTATGCAGCATACTTTGATTTCTGCAACATACTTTGATTTCTCAAGCACACGTTAGTACTCTACAGCAGGTTAGATATTATGAAGATTCTCCATACATGGCCATCTTGTTCAAACAAATCCAAGTCTATCCATCTTAATTCTCGCTGATGACTCATGTACAATCAATGCAATATTCATCTCTAGGCACTACATTCCATAGAGATGAATATTTTCTATTAGATAACAAATCAAAACATATCTTGTTAGCCATTAATTAAAGGAATCAAATAGTTGTATTATTAATAGGAGATCGAGTTTGTTATTGTAAAATCGGGATTGGTTACCCTATCTTTCGAGCTATAAAACGCCATGAATAAAAAATGTAAAGGAGGACAAAGATATGTATGTATGGAGAATGGATAAGGAATAAGAACAATTGCATTGCTTAAGTTCTGGTTTTTTTGAATTTGACAGAGGTTATGATGTTTATAATACACAGATAATTTGGTAGACTATAATTTGATTCAGTTCATGTTGTTAATGTTTTTATTTTATATGCCTGTAGTTTAAATCTCTTAGTTTGCAAATCCCATAAACACTTGTGGTCTCGTTGGCAAGGATCGACCAACATAGACCATAAGCCCTTCCCCTATAACCTTAAGTTTTTGTAAATAATAGTTAGATTAACTAATTGTTTTCTGTTTTCATTAGAAATAAGAATTGTGTTTAGTCAAATAGCTTTAGGAATCAGATTTGTATATGACTGAAGTTTATTACTTACTATTCAATTGTTGTTGGAATAATGTGCACAATATTGTTAGTCTAGAACCGAGCTCGAATGTTAAGGTAGATTGATTTAAGAGCATTATTTTGAATACTCAGTATTGTAGGTTTGATTTGTTTTGTTGTAGATTCAAATTCTAAGTTTAAAGTCATACATTGATTCTGTAAAACTTGGTTCCCGATGGCATAAACTTAATTATATTTTCTTTTAAATTATAGAATATATATATTGCATTCATTTTCATTATGGTTTAAGCTTTAAGTTAATTTAGTTCTGTCTTTAAGATTAATTGCATTTATTCTGAAAATTACATTTATTTTAGTTTTAAAATGCAAGTTAGTTTGGAATAGTTTCAATCACAGAAGCAACCCATTTTAAAGATTAAGGTGAATAAGTAAGCTTTATAATAGTATTAAACTTCTTAAAAATCCATTAATGTAATAAGAGCTTTGAAGTATTAAATGATACATCAATTTCATAAGTTTTCTTTCTGCAACTTACTCTGTTTTCTGTGTCATTTAGTCCTAGTTCCCTTTCTGTAACCTATTCTATTTTCTATGTCAATAAGTAGTTTTCTGTTTATTTAAGTTTCTGAATTACAGTTTTCATTGGTTTATGCTTTGGTAATTAGAATTATTTTGAAGTTAGTTTAAAGAGTGTTTTCATTTTCTGTAATTAGGATAGAATTTGAATACGAATGTTTTGTAGATGTGAGAGTATTTTATCTGAATTTGAATAAGTTTGATAGTTGATAGATTAGGAATCTCAATATTAAGAATTCTTGAATAATCCTTATATTATAGTAAGTTAGCTTAGAATAGATTAGATTAGGATAGGCCCTAATTCTGCATATACAACATTTGCATCTCACAAGCTACCTTCCTAGGTCGACAAATTAAGTGTTGAATTAGATAGTGCATATTAAGGCCAACATTTTGGCGTTGTTGCTAGGGAGGTGCTAAAGGGATTAGAGTCTAGGTAGATAGGATGATTTTACATTACACAACAAGGGGGGAGGGGGAAAGGTAAGACGATAGGTAAGAACCTGAGCATCCACTATAGTGGGTTGTCCCAAAACCTTGTTTTTCCTTTTCTGCACAAGTTTGTTTGATTTATTTAGAGCAGGTTTCCTTTTCTCTAAATGTAGATAGTTTACTCTCACATAGTTAATTTCAAGCATACATGTTTTTTAGGTAGTTTCCTTTTCTTGCAGTTACTTTTGATGTAAGTGTGTTTTTCCTTTCAATAGTATGCAAGGGTGCTCTTTCTTCAACAAAAGTACGATTTCTTTCAAGTAGGAATTTTTTTAATTATTTGGTTTCATAGTATAGAGTTGGATTGCTTTCATTTCAATATTAATTTTTTATTGCACATTAGATCATTTAAATATTGGGCCAGTTTTGCAGTCACAACACTTAATTTCAATTTAGTTCCTTTGCTTCTGAGTTAATTTTAGATTTTTGTAATGAATGCATTTGATTTCCAGCATGCATGGTTTTTCGCAAATAACTTAATTTAGATTGAAAATTTGAACTTTAAAAACAATTGGGTGCTGTAAGAATCATGTTACTAACCCACCTATGAAGCAAGACATTTGAACTAGTACAGGTTTAAGGATGTTCAAAAATTTGTTGAGTAGAGAAGGGATTATTACTACAAAGGGTTTCTTTAATCCTTGTTGCAACATTAGGTCTGGAGAAGAATCCATCTTCCAAAGAGTGAAGAAAATCCATAAGTATCCCCAGCATGAATATCTTGATCTATACATTTCTCCTTTCTCATTTGATGAGGGAGTTCAATAATCATGGAAAGCAGCTGAATAAGAAGAACAACTAGAACCTGAGATTACAGAATTTGTTGCTTGCCTGGTACCAGAAGAAGAATATCAACTTGGCTTAGAAATAAAAGATACTAAAGAAGAAAGCCAATCTAGTCAAGAATCTATTAATTCATGGATTGGATCAGTTTTTCAGTTCCATCCTGTTACTCTTCAGCAATTTTTGAAAACTAGATCATATGAGAAGTTGGTTCCTCATGTCATGGTATTTGTTCATATACATTATGTGAACAAGAATGTCTTAGAAATCTTGATTCGTAGGTGGTTACAATGGAAGTATACATACACTTTAAAGAATTCTTCTACTTCCAGTAGTATAGGGTAGTGTAATACATACACTTGAAAGAATACTTATACTTCCAGTAGTATAGGGTAGTGTAAAAGATAATAAAAAAGAAAGAAAAAAAAAAGTAAACAGAAAAATAAGCTCTATTGTGAAAACCATATTTCTGGCACAGTCTAGCAAGGGTCTAGTTAGAAAACCAGGTGACTAGCTGGCTAGGCCCCATAATAAAGTTTTCTAGTGATACTTCATTTCTGCAAAAATATCTTTTGTTCTGTGCTCAGCTGGATGATGGGAGATTTATTAAGGCTCTCCTTTCAGCAAGTTTCAACCCATCGACTTCAAAACACTTTCTGGGTCTGAAGCTTGAGACATTTTTAGGTACCTTGGAGCCCGCATGCCTCAATGGTAGGAATCCTTGTCATTTGTTAAGGAAATTCATTAATGTTTCTTGGAAAGTGAATTCTACAGTTCATACAACTCCAAAGAATCTATTCATGACTGTTAGGATGTACAAAGTGCCTTGATTTCCATTGACATTAAAGATGAAATATCTCGCATTGGTTAACAACCCTCCTCATTGGTTGGTAATCCAATGATTTCTATCTATGTTTGACATCAACAAATTTATTCACATAGGTAGATTTGCACAGAGAAAAGGATGTGGATGAAGACCTTGTAGTTCCGTCATCATGAATAGTTTTCAGTGGTTGTAGCTTTCATTTTGGGAATAGAACAATCTATTCTCTTTCTATAGAAATCCAGTAACATTCATCATAGTGGACAACCCATTAGAAGAAATATTCTTAGTTTTACAGTTGCACAATCTCTAGGAACAAAGAAAAAGTAGCTTGTCATAGAAACTCCATTCTGTCAAAGAAATGAAAACAAGCAGCAGAAACTCTTGACATCCAAAGTATTTCTAAAGAACTTGGTCCTGTAAGGTAACATTAATCTAAGGTAACAATCCTTTCTTTGAAATATGTTTATTGCATTAAATTTAAGGAAATTTTAACATGGATCATACTTATATACTTGCTAAGCCCATACCCTCATATGATTTAGACCATACTCTTTCTTATCATCGTCTTCTTACCTTTGGTTGTCATTATACTTTTACCTTTTTATAAATCCTTTTACCCTACCTTTGTCTGTCATCATTTGATAACCATCCTTATACCTTATCAATATATCTTCATCTCTATGGAACGTAGTGCCTAGAGATGAAGATCTTATCACCTTGAAAATATATGATTACATTCTTCTATCCATGCAATCCTCGATTCATTCCTTTATGTTTTCCTACACAACATTTCATCATTACACTAGTAGTTCAAATATTCATAAACTTTTTTATGCGCCATACATTTGAATGATTACTAAGCACGAGGCTAGTGAATTACCGTTGTACCCATAGCATTAGAAGCCTCGAGAACCCTGTTGAAAACTTGTTATACACCTATCCAATAAATTTTCCCAGTTTTTGTTTCATCCCTTGTTTCTTACCCAAATTATAGTCTCAGAGCAAATTATGGGACGGAAGGGAGTTGCATGCCATGAGCCAAGTTCAGTCTCTATGTTAGAAGGTTTTCCCGAATTCAACGCATGCAAGGAAAGATTTGAAGGCATCTGGCATCAATTTTTCCAAAAGTTTCAGTGGCATGATGACGACATTACATTGAAATTCGCTGAGGTATTTGATGGGAAAGTTGTGCACATTGGCGATTTTGTCATGGCAGGTTCAGAGAAAACAATTTCCCATGCCACTGGTTTTCCTCGTCATGGGGAACGTTGGTATAAAAATAAACCTATAGAGCGCACAGTATGTACCAGGTTTTTAAAATAAGAACATCAGTATGCGAACTGGAAGAAGGGTTTTCCTTGAGACCGGATGTAGGATGAATGGCACAATGTGCTCTATGTATTACATAAGTATTTGACTTGCGAAGGAAGGTATGTAACCACTCTAAATTACCATATTCTCCTATTGTTTCATTTTGAAGTAGAACTGGAAATGAATTTCCCTTATTTCCTATGCAAGAGTTTAGCTAAGATGTTGAGAAGGGTTCAAAATCATTCTGGGAACCATTATAACAGTCTTTATCATCACAGCTTGGTCAAAATTCTCATTGAGAATGAGTTGCATCTCTGAAAGGATAATTGGGAAAATTTTGTGGATAGAATTTAGGGTCTCCCCTCATCCGCAAAACCTCATTCTATACACATTCACGTTTTTCCTTAGCCTGAAGGTCGTGAATTAGCATTCGTCCATGACCCAAAGCCAGAACCACCCTTAATTGAACTTTTCTCCTCTGTATTATGGAAATCCAAAAAGCAATGACCTCAGCTGAAAATCCCTAATGTCGCAAAATCCACACTACCACGACGGACCACCATAAGTATGACAAAACATCTTATTAAACCCTCTAATCCAGCCCTCAATATACAATCCTCTATTTTGATTAACTTGGAGGAATCCCCTGACTCAGAGCTAGGTCTCCCTGAGAAGAATACTTCAAATCCACTTCCTCCATCACCTCCTCAGGAATTTGATTTTGCATATAATGAACATTCTCTTCCTGATTTTGGTTGTGAACCCATAGATGAAAATCCTCCTGTTCCAAACTATGGCCATGTAGAATATGATCTTGAACTGCTTAACCCTCAACAATTTGATTATGGGTCTCATGACGATAATTCACCTTCGCACGAACCATGTGATGAACATATACTTGAAGTTTCTGCCACTTCATCCATTCCTTCTATAATTTCCCAGCTGCAGAAGAAAAATAAGAAGAATAAGAAGCTCAAAGGAGTACTCAGGTCATATGAACAATCCCAATAGGAAAAATATCTCTTGCTTGTAGAATCTAAGAAATATAATGAGCAATGGAGAGATTATAGTCTTAAGCTCTTGCATAAGAATGAGAAATTGAAGGGAAAGCATGACAAAGCAGTTCTAGGTATAAAACGCCTTCAGAAATTAGTAAGGAATTGGAGAGTTGAGGCCTTTAAGCACTTGCCACATATTAGTATGTTGAAAAATAAATTGAAGGATCGATCAAATCCAGCTGGTAGGAATTTGAACATTGTGGTCAATACAACATAAGCCTTGTCAGTGATATTACAACTCAATTTTGAAATTTTGAAGACTCTATCTAATTTGTTTGCATGGGACATGTAAACGTATAGGCGTAGGAGAGAGAGTTTCCAGGAAATAGGACAATGACGAATTGGATATCATTGATTTTGTCAGCAAGGTTGGAAATTAGTTTTGAAAAATTTTGAAATTTTGGAAAGACATGTTTGCATGAGGACATGCAAATACTCAGGCGTGGGAGTATGTTGGCTCGCCAAATTGACACTCTTTTGCACCTCTTTTCACCCTCCATATACACCTTTGATCTCTTCATTTGATCCTTTTGTGATCCGGATTTATGCAGGAACGCAACAGAATACACAGATAACCATAGAAACAAATATGCAGTAGAAATAACACTTCATTTCACTAATCAATAATTGAAACTTGTTTACATATAGAATGGAAATAAACTAGCTAGAGTGCTGGTAGCTTATCTCTGAGAAGAGATGTGGCGGCTACATGCCTCTGAAATTTGTGTTACAATGAGGCTTGAAGGCCTATATATTATTGAGAAACAATGGAAACCCTACACATCCAAAAACCTAACCCTAGGAGGTGAAACGCCTTAATGTGGGCCCCGTTCGGTAACTTGGTACATCAATTTCCCAGGGTTGTAACTTTAGCATACTACCTCCGTTTGACATGCATGATATATCATTAGAAAGAACTATTTAGGGACTACATCCTTAAACAACAAACATTGAGTCCGAAATGGACTCATTTTTCCCGACCATTCGATGCCAAAAAAATGTCGTTTAGGGCCTCAAAACGGCTCCGAAAGTTTAGGACCCGAAAATTGCCAAAAATAGTAAATTGTGCTACAATTAAGGAAACTGGAGAATTGAAAGAAACAATGGTGGGGGTCCAAGAGGAATAGGTGGGTGGCCACCAATATCCTCCTAGATCATTCCTCCCCCCTTAGGAAACAATGGTCCCCATTGCGTTGAGTTCCTCCATGAGATGAGGAAACTTCTATTGAACTTGGTCCCTGGTGAGCCACTTTCCCTAGTGAAGGAGTTGGCCTGCTTTGACAACTCGATATAGTTGGATCTTCTTCTGGTGGGTGTTCTTGATTTGTGTGTCCATAATCCGATCAACGGTGGCTTGTTCCATGCAGTCGGGGTTTAACTCTGTTGGTGTGAGTTGTTCTGCCACGTCTGATGTGTCTAGTAGAGGTGGAAAGTAGGGCCGAAGGCGGTCCACATTGAACACTGGGTGCAGACCAAGGAATGGTGGAATACTGAGCTCGAAGGAATTGTCCTTGATAGCCTTGGTGATGGTATATGGCCCATATCGAAGCTGTCAAAGCTTGCGGTGGGGTCCAACGAGGCGCTCCTTTTGTAAATGTAGCCACACTTTGTCGTCCACCTGGAATTTGTGTTGCACCTGATGCTGATCATGTCACTACTTGTACTTAGCATTGGATCTGTACAATATGTCATGAACCTGTTGGCGAATGTGCTGAATGTGCTCAATGAAGCTGTTTGCCTTGGAAACTTCAGACTGGATATGAGCTGAATCAGCTTGAGTAGCTGTAAATGGCATGGCTACATCAATGGGACATAGTGGCTGGACTCCCAAGCCCACCTGAAAGGGGTTATGGTTGGTTGAGATGTGGAGGGCCCGGTTATAGCTGTGTTATAAATAGGGGAGGATCTCATCCCACGTGCGTGGATGCTTTGAGTTGTACATGCACAAAATGTGTACGATCATCCTGTTGACGACCTTTGTCTAGCCATCAGTCTGGGGACGGAAAGTTGTGGACTTTGTGAGCTTGGTGTCTAGAATTGACCATAGGCTAGACCAGAATGTACTAAGGAACCCGCTGTCCTGGTCTAATATTATAAACCATGGGATCCCAAAGTGTACCCACACTCGTTCAAAGAAGAGCTTAGCAGTGGCTTCTGTTGTGATATTCTTCTTGCAAGTTGCCATTATGGCCATCTTTGAGAATCTGTCAATGACCACAAACAAAAAGTCATTGCCATGCTTAGTAGAAGGAAGGCCTGACATGTAATCCATGGAGATGGATTCCCAAGGTCGACTAGGGGTAGGCAACGGAGTATAGAGGCCTTGCTTCTTGATGGATGGTTTGGCAATAGCGCAGGAAGTGCAGGATCGGATGTACTTCCCAACGTCCTGTCGAAGGTTTAGCCAATAGAAATAATTTTGCAGTACTACCACTATTTTCTCGACCCCAAAGTGCCCAGCGACCCGACTGTAGTGCGCTTCCAAAATCATCTTGGCACGATTGCTTGAAGGAACACAAAGGTGTCCCATGTGACACAGTAGTACATCTTGGAGGTGAAATTTTGGAACTTGGTTTCCCTCCAAGAGCATTTGGTATGTGTGGCTGAATTCTGGATTGCTCTTTTAGAGAAGCAGCCAATCAGAAGTCTCATGCCCACAAGAGTTGAGCACAGTCGTTATCGCCACGATTGGTGGTTGGCTAAGGCAGTCTACAAAATTCTTAGTGCTTCCCTTCTTGTACTTGATGTTCAAATGAAATTGTTGTAGATATGTGGACCACTTCTGATGGCGATCGTTCTGTAAATTCCTGTTAGAATAATCCGTCGGGATTATTGTAAATAAATAATAAATAGGAATATGAATAGATAGGAAGGTGAAAAGACTGGTTGTCAACCGCCATTGTAATGTATAAATATTTGCTTTGGTAAGGGAATAATATTGAATCGGGAGTTATTACCAACAAGTGGTATCAGAGCCAGGTTGTCTGCCATAACTCCTGCTGCATTTCTGCCCATTACTGGCATTCTGCTTGTCAGTCCATTGCCAGACTGCTCCATCAGTCTGCCAGTGGAGTCGCATGCAATGTATGCATTACTCCATCTGCCTGAGTTTATTCTCTGCGTGCATGCAATACCTAACCCTAATCCTGAGTTATTCTTTTGCTGCATTTTCATCCTGGTGGACTGCGAACTGCTGCATTGTAAAGGCTGTTGTATGAGCCTGCTCGTGTATTGTGAGCGTGAGCTGCGACCTGTTAGTTTCCTGGACGTTGTGATACCTTCGATTTTTCCTAAACAATATCTCCATGATGTATGCCTTTTACCCTGTGTGTTCAGTTGCTACTAAGAGGGATAATTTGCAATTCATTCCATTGTTGCGTTCTAGAAGACTTGAAGACCGTTGCATGCTGTTGATGGTAGATAATACCTGCTGTTGATCGAATCTGGACTGAAGATATATGCTGCGTTTTTGCTGTGACCGTGGAGAGTGCTGCGTTTTTGCTGTATCTTGTACAGGTCTATATGCCACTTACTGTTTATTTGTATCTTGATGCTGTGATATATGTTAAAGGCTGCGAAGATTGAATGCTGAAATAGCGTGGTGGAAAGAAAATCCCTAATTCGCCTGATTGTGCATTGCTGCACGTATTGAACCATTGTTTCCTTTATGCTTTTGATCACTGCTTGTTGTAGTGTGTGATCGCTGCTTGTTGTGGCGATTTGTACGTATTACTAAACTGAGATATCATGAAGTATGATATTCACAATAACATTTAAACTACTGTGGCTTCTCTTCCTCTGAGTTGCGACGTGAACAGACTGCAGTGGTATGAGAATGAAAACTGGTGCCTGCGTTGAAGGACGCCTGAAAAATCTGTGGTATTGCTATCTGATATATATATGCATTGATCATATATATGCTGCGATTTCATTGAAGTCGTGTTGAAGACGGAGTAATGCGCCGTTGCTAGTTGAGGACTGATTGTAAACCGTAATTCCAGTTTAACATTGTATTTACTGCGTGGAGGCCCGTGAATGCTCGGCATGAGTCCGGAGACTACACAGAACCGAAATACTTCTCCTCCAATTACCGTAGAGGATCAGAGCAAACACCACCGGCGCAACTGCAATGACGGTTTGGAACAGGGTGTTATTACAATAATTGTTTTTGGCTCCTTGTTGAAGGCTTTGATTGTTGTGCAAATGAATTAATATAGATATTGTTTGATCCCTCCTCTAATTATATAATGTTGAACTCAATCGCTGGCTGCGCCACCTTGAGGATTTAAATCTTTATCTCAAAACCAGCTTGTGCATTGATCCGACGACAATAACAATATATATAAAAGATGTGGAGAGAGAATGCAATTTTTATATATGAAGCACCCTCTATAAATCTTCGCCAATGATATATGTATTGATCAGAATAGAAGCGAATACATTGCATGAGAATTTTTCCCAGTTCATGTAATTATGTACTATTGCAAGCTATCTTGTTTTGTTAGTGTTGAAGACTCACTGCGATGGCCTGTCCGACTTGCTGGATACGAACCAATGACCTAAGGATTACAACAAGAATTTTGTATCCTACTACAGTATTTATTGGAAGTGCATAAATCCAATTTTTGCCCTAATTCTTATGCGTGGATTTTTCCGGTATATTCTGCAAGCATTTGTTTATTTTCATTGAGTGAAGAGCCTCGTGACTGTTGCATGAAGAATTTTCTCCTCTATGAATTGATGCTATGAATGATATAGCATGGAATTGCTGAGTTTTCTCCTTTCAATTTGTAACTGTGCTTTGAAAATGAAGCTGTAACCACCGCATGAGAAGATTGTTGGTTAATTGTAGCATAGACTGTATTGTAAAAAGTAGCAAAGACTTAGACCTGCTTCTTTCATATAGCTGATATCATTGACTGGTGGTAAAAATTTGCTTATGAACTTATTGACAGCATATTAAGATTGTAAATAACCTTGGCAGAGGCTATAGACCTGCAAGGTTTTTGTTTTTCTATTATCTCATTCTCTTTGTCATATTAATTTCATTACACTAAAAGCTGTAAAAGATGCACTCTTTGGCATCTAGTATTGGTGCTGCCCTAGCTAGCAAAGACCAATCCAAAGACCCTTCCAAGGGAGATTGCAACAAGAGAGGCAGAGGGGGCAGAAGCAAAAGATAAAAGTTGCAGTGCAAGCGTTGTGGAAAGACTGGGCACACATCAGATCAGTGTTGGGCTTCATGGGACTCCATCAAAGACAAGCATAACCAGAAGAAAGATGACCAAGATGCTAGTAAATCTTCTGATTCTTGTATTGTTGCACATTGTAATCTTGGATTTAATGAAATGACTTCTCTTTCATCTTACAAAGATTGTTGGTTGCTTGATACTGGTGCAACATCGCACATGACATTTAGAAAATACTGTTTTGAAGAACTGAATGAAACAATAGATGGCATAGTTTACTTTGCAGATAAGTCAAGTATTAAACCAAAGGGAATGGGCACCATTCGACTAAATATGCCTAG
>LPNX010500145.1:92893-105673 GCA_001517045.1 Pseudotsuga menziesii | reverse complement strand
ACGTTGGACTCAAGTACTCTAAAGTGGATGACTTAAAACTTATTGGGTACTCAGACTCAGATTTTGATGGCGATAAGGAGACAGGAGTATCAACTTCTGGATGCACTATGAGTCTTGGATCAGTAGCTATTTCATGGAGATCACGCAAACAGTCAGTTCCATCAGATTCAACAACAGAAGCAAAATATGTGGCTGCAGCTGAAGCAACGAAAGAAATAGTATGGCTCAGGAAGATACTTGAAGATTTGCAAGAAAAACAAGAGAGCTCCACTCCATTGTTGGTCGACAATACTTCTGCAATAAAGCTGGCTAAGAATCCTAGATTCCATGATCGAACCAAACACATCAACACAAAGTATCATTTGATTCGACATCATGTAGAGGCCAAGACAGTCCATATTCGACATTGTTCCACAAATGATCAAATTGCAGACATCTTCACTAAAGCACTTGGACGAGAAAAGTTTCAAAGATTCAGAAACATGCTCGGACTTACGAACACCCCTTCGGATTAAGAGGGGGATTGTTAGAATAATCCGTCGGGATTATTGTAAATAAATAATAAATAGGAATATGAATAGATAGGAAGGTGAAAAGGCTGGTTCTCAACCGCCATTGTAATGTATAAATATTTGCTTTGGTAAGGGAATAATATTGAATCGGGAGTTATTACCAACACTTCCCTTGTGTTTGCATGAACTGCAGGGGTCGGTGGTCTATGTGGATGATCGTTTCCTTCCCCAAAATTTAATGCTTCCATTGTCAGAAAGCCTGTAAAATGGAATACATCTCTTTGTCATAAGTGGGATATCTGTGGATAGTGTCAAACAGTGTCTCACTATGATATGCCACTGGATGTCCTTGTTGAGTAAGGACTGCCCCAATAACATAGTTAGAGGCATCTGTCTCAATCTCAAATGGTTGTTGCAAGTCTGGTAATGTGAGCACTGGGGCACAGCATAGGTGGTGTTTCAATTCTAAAAATGCCTTTTGTTGAGTTTCCAACCAAAAGACTTTTTCTTTCACTCCTCCCTTGGTGACTTGACTTAAGGGCCAAGTGATATGAGAGAATCCCAACACGAACCTGTTAGAGTAGTTGGGGCTGGCCAATCCTGAATGACTTGGATCTTGGTTGGATCCACATGTACCCCACAATCATCAATAATGTATCCCATATACTGAACCTGGGTCATGCCAAAAGTGCACTTGACCAAATTGGCACAAAACTTGTGCTGCCGCAATGTTTGGAGGACCTGTCGCATGTGGTGGAGGTGCTCTTCCCAATTCTGGCTGAAGATCAGGATGTCATCCAAGTACACTACTACAAATGAGTTGGTGAATGGCCACAAGATGTCATCCATCAGTCTCATGAAGGTTGCAGGAGCATTCGTTAGCCCGAAAGGCATGAACAACCATTCGAAAAGGCCCTCCTTGGCTTTGAAGGCAGTCTTCCACACACTGGTGTGTTCGATCGGTACCTGGTGATACCCAGAATTTAAGTCGATCTTGCTAAAATATTTTTCCCCTTGAAGCTGGTCCAGGAGGTCATCAATCCATGGGATCGGGTACCTATTCCGAATAGTGATCTTGTTCAACGCCCGATAGTCAATACAGAGTCTCGCAGTCCCCTCCTTCTTTTGTACCAACATGATCAGGCTCCCACAGGGCAATGAACTTGGCCAAATGTGACCCTTCTACAACAGTTCCTGAACTTTCCTCTTGATTTCATCATTCTCCAGAACAGAACGATGATATATCGGTCCATTGGGCAGCGACGCACCTAGGGTCAGATCGATGGGGTGCTTGACCTGACAGTGGAGAGGCACCCCAGTGGGTGAGGTGAATATGTCCCGGTACTCCTCCATGACCTTGTCCATTTGTTGTTTTCGTGTGGAGGAGCCCTGTCTGGAGGTTGTGGCAATGATCTTCTTCTTTCCCTGAGGGAGGCTCATCTAGAAAACAAACTTCCTGGTTTTGGAAATGAGATTACTGCATTGTTTTGCAGTAACCAAAGAGATAGCAGTAGGGGGTGGTACCTCTGGTATTCTGTATAAATTATTTCCCAGTGTAATAATAACAGCAGGAGGATGAGACTCATACACAACATGTCACTTCCATAAGTATGGTTGTCCTAATAATACATCACAAACATCAGGAGGAGCAATACCACATAATACCTCATCGGTGAAGGGCTTGATGCTGTAGGGAATTCGGCACTACTGGCTGACGCGGAGATCTCTTCCTTAGTGAAGCCACCTGATGGTGTACGGCTGCAGGTGTGTTGTGGTCGGCAAACCCAATCGCTTCATGACCTCTACTGAAATTAGGTTCATTTGGCTCCCACTGTTGATAATGAACTGTAGTGGGGAACCATTTACCCACATTTGGGAGTGGAAAAGATGCTCCTTCTCCTCTGAATCTTCTGGTTCTTCCTTTTTAATCTTTGTGGTGGAAACGGTGGTGTTGGGCTCTGCATCGATAATCTTCTTCCCTCTGTCATTCCCCTTCTTGGGTTCTGATTCAATGTTAGAGTATGCATCTGATTCATAAGCCTTTATCTCAACCACTAGTGACTACTTAGCTTGACACTCACTTGTGTTGTGAGTGGGGATCTTATGGAACTCGCACCACTTTCCCGCTTCCTTATTTAGCTTTGTAGTGTTGCTCTTTGCTTGCAGATTTGGCAAGTTTTCTTGAGTCGCCATGCCTTAGCTGTGTCCTTGGTTTTGCGTTTTGGGGGCACCTTTCCCTTGCTTCTGATTCACAGATCCAAAGTCTTGCTTTTTCTGTTTGAATTTTTGCTCAATTTTGGTAGGGTACCGATATGCCGTACCAAGCGAGGAGATGTCGAGGAACTCCATTTCCTCCTGAATGTATATGTGCAGACAACTGTGGCACTTCAGCACCAAATTTTTCTCTGAATATTTGATACCCAACTTGGTGCGCAGGGTATGGAACATATTCATCAGCTCATGCACATCTTGATGTCTTTGCTGCCGCAGCGTAGTCCATTGGATGTACTTGTCCTCATAGCTCCCCACCGGATAATATTGTCCCTTTATGGCATCTCAGAAAGAATTCCAAGTGGGTACGGATGAGAATAGAGAGGGTTCCTCCTCATCCTTTCTCTCACAGTAGGTTTCCCACCAGTCCTTAACATGGGGGGCGGCTTTGAGTAGAGAAAAAGTAATCTTTTCCCGGTCAGAAAAGTCATGGACCGAGAAATATCCTTCTAATAGATTCAACCATTTATATATGGTGTCTACATCTATTTGACCATCAAATATGGGAATGCTGAAGTTTACTTGTACCTTAAAAGGGGTTGCACCTCCAGAGTGGCTGCTAGATGCAGATACACCGCCAGTGGGAAGTCATTGAAGGATCTGGGCAAAGTTATCCATCATCGCGTTCCTTTGTTTTTCAAGGGCCTCCTCGAGCAACATTTTGATAGGATCTTTTGAGCCCTCATCTTTCTTTTCATCCCCCATGGGTGGCCATTGGGATTTGCGAGGTTGATCTTGCAAAGGTTCAACCAGATCGAGCCCTAACTCTTTATACCCCGCCTCATTGGGGACATGCAAAGAAGGATCGAGAAAGAGCAGATTGCTCTGATACCACTGATCCGGATTTATGCAGGAACGCAACAGAATACACAAATAACCATAGAAACAAATATGCAGTGGAAATAACACTTCATTTCACTAATCAGATAATGAAACTTGTTTACATACAGAATGGAAATAAACTAGCTAGAGTGCTGGTAGCTTATCTCTAAGAAGAGATGTGGCGGCTACATGCCTCTAAAATCTATGTTACAATGAGGCTCAAAGGCCTATATATTATTGAGAAATAATGGAAACCCTACACATCCAAAAACCTAACCTTAGGAGGTGAAACTCCTTAATGTGGGCCCCGTTGGGTAACTTGGTACATCAATTTCCCGGGGTCGTAACTTTAGCATATTACCTCCGTTTGACATGCATGATATATCGTTAGAAAGATATGTTTAAGGACTACATCCATAAATAAAAAAATTTGAGACCAAAATGGACTCACATTTTCCTGACCATTCGATGCCAAAAAAACGTCGTTTAGGGCCTCAAAACGGATTCAGAAGTTTAGGACCCGAAAATTGCCAAAAATAGTAAATTGTGCTACAATTAAGGAAACTAGAAAACTGAAAGAAACAATGGTGGGGGTCCAAGAGGAATAGGTGGGTGGCCACCAATATCCTTCTAGATCATTTTGTCTGACAAATCCTTCTATATTTTCACATATTTACCCAAATATTCAGCAAGTATACTAAGTTATGATAATTCATCAAAATACTTTAATTTCCTTTGATTTAATGCTTAAATATAATTTCTTGAAGGATTTGTGCCTAATTATATTTTTGCAGCATACTTTGATTTCTATAGCACACGTTGGTATTCAACAACATGTTAGATATTATGAAGATTCTCCATACACGGCCAACTCGATCAAACAAATCCGAGTCTATACATCTTAATTCTCACTAATGACTCATGTACAATCATTGCAATCTTCATCTCTATGGCACATAGTGCCATAGAGATGAAGATTTTCTATTAGATAACAAATCAAAACATATCTTGTTAGCCATTAATTAAAGGAATCAAACAATTGTATTATTAATAGGAGATCGAGTTTGTTACTGTAAAATCGGGATTGGTTACCCTAGCCTTCAAGCTATAAAAAGACATGAATCGAAAATGTAAAGGAGGACAGAGATATGTATGTATGGAGAATGGATAAGGAATAAGAACAATTGCACTGCTTAAGTTTTGGCTTTTCTGAATTTGACAGAGGTTATGATGTTTATAATACACAGATAATTTGGTAGACTATAATCTGATTCACTTCATGTTGTTAATGTTTTTCTTTTATATGTGTGTAGTTTAAATTTCTTAGTCTGCAAATCCCATAAGGACTTGTGGTCTCGTTGGCAAGGATCCACCAACATAGACCATAAGCCCTTCCCTTGTAACTTTAAGTTTTTGTAAAGAATAGTTAGATTAACTAATTGTTTTCTATTTTTATTAGAAATAAGAGTTGTGTTTAGTCAAATAACTTTAGGAATACGATTTGTATATTACTGAAGTTTATTACTTACTATTCAATTGTTTTTGGAATAAAGTGCACAGTATTGTTAGTCTAGAACCAATCTCGGATGTTAGGGTAGATTGATTTAAGAGCATTATTTTGAATACTCAGTATTGTAGGTTTGATTTGTTTTGTTGTAGATTCAAATTCTATGTTTAAAGTCATACATTGATTCTGTAAAACTTGGTTCCCAATGGAATAAACTTAATTATATTTTATTTTAAATTATAGAATATATAGATTGCATTCATTTTCATTATGGTTTAAGCTTTAAGTTAATTCAGTTCTGTCTTTAAGATTAATTGCATTTATTCTGCAAATTACATTTATTTTAATTTTAAAATGCAAGTTAGTTTGGAATAGTTTCAATCACAGAAGCAACCCATTTTAAAGATTAAGGTGAATAAGTAAGCTCTATAATAGTATTAAAATTCTTAAAAATCCATTAATGTATTAATAGTTTTGAAGTATTAAATGATACATCAATTTCATAAGTTTCCTTTCTGCAACTTACTCTGTTTTCTATGTCATTTAGTCCTAGTTCCCTTTCTGCAACCTATTTTGTTTTCTGTGTCAATAAGTAGTTTTCTGTTTATTTAAGTTTCTAAATTATAGTTTTCATTGGTTTAAGCTTTGGTGATTAGAATTGTTTTGAAGTTAGTTTAAAGAGTGTTTTCATTTATGTAGTTATGATAGAATTTGAATACGAATGTTTTGTATATGTGAGAGTATTTTCTTTGAATTTGAATAAGTTTGATAGTTGATAGATTAGGAATCTCAGTATTCAACATTCTTGAATAATCCTTAGTTTAGAGTCAGTCATCTTAGAATAGATTGGATTAGGATAGGCCCTAATTTTGCATATACAGTGTTTGCATCTCACAAGCTACCTTCTCGGGTTGATAAATTAAGTGTTGAATTAGATAGTGCATATTAATCCCAACAAGAGACTTTGGTGTGGATAGAGAGAATGGTGGGTAGTCAGACATGCAGAGCACCAAGGAAGGTTGCAGGTTGACAGGTGCTCTAGCATTGTTATGAATATACAAGGATATTATGACAATTGTGGGGCAAGATATAAGATGTGCAGAGATCTGCAGTATCCACTAAGAATTGCAAATGAAAATGGATCTTGAACATAAATAGGTTTGTGGAACTTGATTTCAATGACCTCTATTTGACAATATCACTATGTATGAATTGCCTGCTTATGTATATATTGTTGGTGCTTACTTTCATTTGATTTTACCTTTTCTCAAACTCTCATAAGTAAGTGAGAAATGGATAATTCCTTACCTTGTGAGAGGCTTGGAAACTAATCTAAAAAAAAAGAAAAATAGTATGTGTTATAATTTAACAATTATATATAATACCATCACTAGTATGAATTGTCCTAATATCCATAGCATTTTCAATGAAATATTCCAAATACAATGATTACATAGAAATATGGACAACTAGTATAATATGTCATACTTGTAGAGAAAGGGATTTCAATTTCTAAATTTATACAACATCACGTTGATCATTAAGTTTTGTAGGTTGTATAGTTACCCAGTCAAACAGATATTTATGACCATTTGTGCCAAGCTTGACCCTCCCCAAGATGAATCTATATATGGGACCTGCCACACACCATGTCAATATATATTATATATGTTCACATGAATATACTCATGTCCATAAGACAACGTGTTACTTTAAATAACATACAATTTTATCAAGTTGTACTGATGCTTCTGATGCTTACAGCTTAGGAAGTAGAACTTTTGTATATCCTGCACCAAATACTAGTAATCATGGGGAAACAAGATAATAAAAAGAATTGGAAAAGCTAAAAAATTAGCATCCTATTTACAAGAAGTGGTTTCATATTGAACTTATCCTTACTTGCTCTTTTGTTAAACCTAGATATTTATAGTTGGAATCCTCTCCAGAATCTCTATTTCGATGGAAAGACCTCATGCTGGGTCCCTCACAACTACATCAGATTACAAATATTATTAGTACCATGAAAAATGGTGATAAGAGATAGAAAATATATTCCAAAACTGTAAATACTACATTATTTTTCTAACCAACTCGTGCATTAAAAAACATCACCAATTCATTTATTGCCTTAGCTTGTAGAAAAAATTAGATGAAATCTAACATATGTAATAAATTTTGTTCATCCTAGTTCCAATATAAATAAGTAATGGAAAGATTACATTATAGCATTGTACCTGTTGCAACAAGTATAGTAAGGTCTTCACTCAATGAATTATCCAAAAATGTACCATAACTAGAAATAAAACCCTCCAAAATCCTAGAATGACACAATTTTACATTTGACATAAATTGGGCAAGGATCCATGCCTCATGTGAACTTCCTAATCTCTTGAATACAAGTGATTTAGACTATGATCACCCTAAAATATATTTTTATTGGTTTGGATATTCTCTCTAGCACATTTATGGATTCTCCCTATAGCATTCCACCCATAAATAATCTCTAATACATTTCTTAGGTTGTAATGTTGTGCTATCCTAATATTGTTTTTATCCTTGTTTATTACAGGAATTAGGGTTTGTTGGTTAGTTCAATTTCATCCTTGCGGTCTCTTGCGAACCTCAACATGGTATACAAGAGAGTGTGGGAATCCCTTACTCATTTCTCTATTGATTTATGCCCATGACTAGGGTTTATGTCCTAACTGCAACTGTAGGGTTAATTGACCTACTATTGTGTTGATTCAATGGACATAGATAAAATTATCCTATCAATCTTATCTTCTGTAATCCATAGCTACATGCCCATGGTTGATTGTTAAACATTGAATTGATTAGTGATATTATTGTTGAAGATTAATTTAATTTGATTTTACCCTTTTTCAAACTATCATAAGTATTCCATGTCTTGATTGCCTTACCTATTTGATTTTGAATATCATCTTGCCTCAATCCATTTGTGAATTCATTACATCATCATAGGAACATGACCCCCCTTCAGCGAGAAAAAATTCGATGCGTTTATGGAATTTTCTTCTAATATTTTGACATCTAGTTGATATAACTCTTGTATACCTACTGGATGTCTTACTTTCATCTAGTCTTACTGGAATCCCATCGCTTGAGGAAGAAAAATCTGACAAATACCTGTTTGGATCTACCTGCACTATGGGAAAAAAGTTCAAATATGACCTTGTTGGGTATGCATAATTCATATTAGAGAATTAAAAGGCATTAATGCATGCATTTTCCACTATCATCATACATATTTAGCAACTATCCCCCAAGGCTTGAAACTGCATATGTTGATTAGTAAGTAAATTTTCCTTTAATTGTCTTGCATGTTCAAAATTGGAAAAAATGGCCAAACATAATTTTTGAGTTCCTCGAGTTCGTATAAGAAGGAATCATCAACATTTAGAGCCTATGTATTGTTAAACTATGTGAGAGATAGTTTGAAATCATCATGGAATATGTTTTGAGATTTGGATATAAAAAAGTGGACATAAAGTGATGGAATATTCTTTGAGATTTGGATTAAAAAAAGAGAGTAAAGGTGATCCCAATTCTAAAAGTGGATGATGATATGGTGATCTAAGGTGAGTTAATTTCCTTGCATGAGAAAATTATGTCATGGGTCATGTCATATTATTAGAAAATCCAATAGCTCCTTGTAAGTGAAAGAGGACATGCCAAATATATTCCTAAATTAGCGTCAATAGCTCCTTGTAACTACCACTTATATGTAATAGCTCCTTGTAACTACCTCTTATTTGACCTGCCAAAAAGATGGAAGGTCAAATAAGGTCAAATATATTGAATAGATCCTTTTAACTACCTATTATATGCAATATCTCCTTGTAACTACCTCTTATTTGAACTGCCAAAGAGATGGAAGGTCAAATAAGGTCAACTATATGCAATAGCTCCTTCTAAGGTAAATTCTTGAAGGACAATTCAACAAATCCATCCACATGGCTAGAAAATGTATTGATCTCTCAATCATACCCTATGAACTAAACAATATTGAAATATAGTATATAGAGTAAAATAAAGGATAAATTTTAGGTGGGGTTCACATTTTCCAAGATTTTAGCATACATCCACAAGTTAATAAATTGACAAAAATAGTGCAAGAAAAAATACTAAATAACATTTCATGTTGTCACCTAGTAACAACCTAAATCCCTGTTATTTAAAATATTGGGAACAAAAATGATTGGATGATGTGGTCTTTGTTTAGTACAACATTAGGTTGAGGTGCAACCAATTATTGAGAAATATCTTCTATTCAAGCACCTTTGAATTGGATGGTATTGATCATGCATCAAAGTGGGATGTGAGGACTTGGCCAAAAAAATTGACAATGAATAACTATCTTGGATGGACTTTGACCCACTTCCATGGGTAGTGGATCTTATATAATTGTTGTTAAACCTAATTGGTATATGATTTATATATACATTATTGGAAATTTTCTCTTTCCTCAAAGTATTTTAATCTTGGACTCCTTTCTTTCTCAAAGATTGAATCATTGGCTCCAATATTTTTTAACTCGGCTCTAATACAATGTTATAAGATGCATTAAATATAGAAAATAGATACAATATATGAGATTTTATATTGAGATTTTAAATACGAGCTTCACTCATTGGTTTCCCACATATGATTCATGATGAAATGAAGAATATGTGTGATATGTTAACTTAGGGGCACAATCATTCAATGCATGCGATTTCACTAGGTCTATGGTCCCCTTTGTTGTAGAAAAAATGCTCTTTGATATACACAAATCATTTATTCTTATAACATATGCACAATATTGATGCTCCCATGTTAGCACGAAGTATTAATGCTCTCTTATATGCATGAAGCATCAATCATCCCTTAGTACATTGAGATTATTATTTTTATACCTTACCATGGGTTACAACATGCAATTGTTCATGTCTTAGTGTTGAAACATGTTTAGAAGACCTTGTATTTGCAAGATTAGTTACTTGAATATAGTTGGTTGCATGTACTTGTGGTTTCCCTTAAGCCTAGTATTATTTTCAACTATAGTGTATTGTAGTGTTTGGGTGTATTTGGTGTACCACTTGTTTGCGAGGAGATAGAGCTTTACATGGTTCTTCTATTTTCATTGTGATAGTTATGACTTGATCAAGTTTGAGACATAGTTATATATTATTGGCGTAATATATATATTGAGGTCCCTAAATTATGGGCCTATTTCACATATGGTTTCACCTTGGTAGCATTGATGTGCACCCCTTTTATCAAGCTCTCCACTTGTGCACACATAAAGGTTGATTGTACCCATTTAACAACTATTTTGACCTTCTTTTAACTTTGGTACTATTTGAATCAACATCGTAGCTTATTTTGCTTGATTTCACACTCAAATGGTTAGATCATGAGGTGGACTATATCTCCTAGTAAATCTCTAATCCTTAGGTCACATGTGTTGATGCATTCCTCAAATTTTCCACTATTTTATTGATTGACTATTAGGGCATTTCCTCTTCCAAGGCTTTGTTGAATTCCTCTAGGATATTATTTAAGCTTGCATCACACAATCTCTCAAAGAAAAAAGATCCAAGTCCCCCATAATTTTTGTCTCACACAAACCCTATGTATTCTTTTACACATTGCACAATTTCTCAAACTTAAGTTCATACCTAGCACTATATTCCATCTTCATGTCTCTTCAAGGGTTTATATCACAAAACTTAGGTATATCTCCCTATAAGACTTTCTCGTGGCAAATAAAAAGATAGAGTAATGAGTGCATTACAACATGCAATTGTTCATGTTTTAGTGTTGAAAAATGTTTGGAAGACCTTGGATTTGGAACATTAGTTACTTGACTGCAATTTCAATAGGTAGTGGAATCATCATCGATTGGTGATTGCAAGTTTTGGTTACCTTTTCAAAGTGTTTTAGATACATTATCACGTTGCCTTGGATTCTTGAACCTGTTAGTTTAACAATCACTTGTGTTTGGAAAGGGTAGAATCAATTCCTTTTTTTGAAATACTAATTCTATGAAGTATTGTATACCCTATTACCCTTTATATTGCATGAGTTATTACCCATGATTCTCATCATGATTATATGTATTTTTAGGATATCAATTATGGATGGTTTGACAAAGGCTAGCCATTTTATGGATGAAAATCCCTTTCCCTACATTGTCCTTATGGTACATAGAACTACTGCCACAATGACAAGTGTGTAATGTTTCGAGGAAAGAAGTTGGTTGCATGTACTTGTGCTTTCCCTTGATCTTAGTAGTATTTTCAACTATAGTGTATTGTAGTGTTTGGGTGTATTTGGTGTACCATTTGTTCTTGAGGAGATAGAAATTTATATGGTTCTTTTATTGTCATTGTGATCATTATGACATGATCAAGGTTGAGGAATGTATAGATATTGTTGGTGTAATACATTATATATACATTGAGGGCCTTAACTTATGGGCCTATTTTGCATATGATTACACCTTGGTAGCATTGATGTTATGTTATGGAGGAGTTACAAGCATGTGCACCTATTTTTTCTATGGTTTTATCATGAGTTATTGGTGTATTTGATGTGATGTGATCTTGTTTGAACCTCCTACTGAGAATGGCCTAGATCTAGAAACAAACCCTAGAACAAGAAAGGTTGTCAAGTCAAGGTTCAGGATATGGGATAAGGGATACTAGGGAAACATATTTGATTGTTTAAAATAACACTATATGCACAAGTCTTGCTATAAATGATAAGGTAACCACTAGAAAGACAATAACATTTCATGCAAAGAATACTTTATATCCTAAGAGGAAAATGAATTTTTAAAGGATCGGTGCCTTTAAATGGGAAAATGGAGTCTAAATCCATATCAAAATAATAATATTTAATACTCGAAACAAAAATCGTGTCAATAACACAGTGAAATTTGTCCTTAAACCCTATTAATGATTTTTCTTTGGGAGAGTTGAATGTTAAACAAAGGATATTAATCTCATATATTTCAATCCCAAATAATTAAGATGATTCAAAGCATTAGCAATTTGGGTCTATGGATAAAATTTTCTTTAAATGATTTCAATCTTTCCAAGAAAAATATGTGAATGGTGAAGCCCAATCCCAAGCGATTTAAAAAATTCAATGAAATTGACTCGAAGGAAATAGGAAAGAAAAACGTCAAGGTCAAAAGGGAATATGAAATTCACAAACCCAACAACGAGTTCACTGAAGATACAAAATTCGTTTTATAGGTTAAAATATGGAAAATACTAGTCAGTTTAGAGTTTAAAAGATGGTGAATACTAGTCATTTTAAATACCACATTGAATTGCTTCCAAGTATACAATACAGACTGAGACAAAAAAATGATTTCACATTTAGAGATACAATTTCAATTTGGAGAAAATAAATGGGGTATATTTTGCATATTCATGAAAATGACACAATAGAGACTTAGGGAAAGGTGCTCAATTATTTAGGGGAAGGTAATCACGGAATTGGGAGGCATTGGATCCTCTCAGAGTGACTCTTATCGACCTCCCTCTCCTTGGAAACAATCCAACTATGCTATGCTCTGCTCATGGCTCACAACTCTAGTCTGCTCATAGATTAGGGCTCATAGATATGCTCAATACTCTTCTCTTCTCACTG
>LPNX010500145.1:0-91084 GCA_001517045.1 Pseudotsuga menziesii | reverse complement strand
GGGGTGAATCAGTATTGTTAAAGTTTTGCCACTTTAACCACTTATTAAACTTTAATCAAAACATATAATCAACAAGATACATAAAACACATAATTTTATCGTGGAACCCCAATTGGGTAAACCACCAATACTTCCTATTACTGCAAAATTGTTATTTACAATTAGTTTTTCATGCTTCTAAAGATAAGGATGGTATTAGAACCTATTTACCAACAACTATTGGAAGGAGGATACGACCCCCTAGTTTATCAACTTCTACTGAAAGGATGCTACAAAACCCTATTTACCAGCTACCACTGGAAGGAGGATACGACCCCATGGTTTATCAGCTGATACTGAACAGATGCTACGATACCCTTTTTACCAGCTACCACTAGAAGGAGGATACGACCCCCTGGTTTATCAGCTGCAACTGATAGGATGATACTACACCCTATTTACCAGTTGCTGTTGGATGGAGGCTACAACCCCATGTAGGCATGTTTCCTGTCATAGCACCACCTTGCCACCCTCATATGTTTTCAGTAATATTCCATATTTCTTTACCCTTCAATCCCTGTCATTACTCACTGGTCTCTACTTCTTCTTATATGATCTGGACCCCAGAGACAATTTCTCTCACTCATCCTTCTATGTATAAATACCTTCATGTTTTCGACGGATGCATCTCTTCCCCATCGTGTCATTTCATTCTTCGATCATGCCTCTTCATGATAAATCCATTCCTCATTCTAACACTGAGCTGTCAAGTCATCTTCCTCCATCATGATTCTTCAAAACAACTAGAACAATTTTGTGTTAATCGATTTACTGTTTAATCCTCCAGTTGCGACCTTTCGCAATCTTTATTTCCAAAATTATCCTGAGCTTCTCATTTTGTATGCAAATTTCCTAACTATGAAATTTCTCAAAATGTCTTTCTACAATTATCTTTCCTCCTCAACCGTTTCGCACCATTGATCTCCTTCAAGCTCTTCGTGACTGTTGATCTCCCAAACCACAGATTGCCTAACTATGACATTTCTCAAAGTGTCTTTCCACACTTAGCTTTCTGCCTCAACCCTTCTACACCGTTGATCTCCTTCAATATCTTCATGACCGTTGATGTCCCAGACTGTGGATCACCTATCTATGACATTTCTCAAAGTGTCTTTCCATACTTAGCTTTCTGCCTCAACTGTTCCGCACCATTGATATTTTACGGATGTCTCATGACCATCGATCTTCCGGATCGTGGGATGCGGAATTGTGAGATTTCCTAAAGTATTTTTGCGATTCTCTGCCTTCCACTTTATATCTTCCACTTTCCTCCTTCCGCATTCCATTTGCGGACATTGGGTTGCAGAAACCCATATTATACTAGACCTTGATTTCTCATCTTCCGCATTTCACCTTTCGCCTTCCACTTTTCGTCTTCTACATTCTGTCGGCGAACACTGGGTTGCAGAAACTCATATTCTACTAGACCTTGATTTCTCATCTTCCACATTCCACTTTTCGCATTCCACTTTGTTTTACCCCTTAGCCATTTTTAATCTCAACATGCAAACTAACATTTTCTTGGTTTTGGCAGGTTGATAATTCACACATGTGAGAGCCAAATGAGAATCTGACTTCATGGCTGGGTATCCAGTTCACTAGGAAACATGCCTACCTCTTCTGATGAAATTATCATCATACATATAAACCTTGGTGAACATTTCCAAATGCCTCTTTCAGTCCTGTGAATTTGACACTTAGTCAAATTTCTATCTTTTGTAGCTAAAGTAGATTTTCTTCATTTTGGTGGACTGATATTTTCCTTATCTAATCAGCATAAGGAAAGCCAAGAGCAAAGCTAGAAATCAATTTCAATAGTGAACAATACCATATCACCTTTAAATATTATTGAAAAACATACAGCCTCTGGCAGGAATTTCAAAATGGCTTCTGAATCTCCTTTTCTAAGACCAATTTTCTTAATTTGGTCCAATCTGCTTAAAAACATTGTTTTGGAAGGTCCATAATTTTTCCTTTAGATTCTTACAATACAATATGAAAACATGGCCAGGTAGAAAAAACACCAGTCTACAATACCCCTATGCGCTGCGAGCATTTACTCTAACCCATGATTTGGGGTGGGCATATTTTTGAGGCTACGTAGCCATGTTTGCTTTCTTTGGCACAAACCCCTATTTTGGTAGACCTAGAACTTTCTCATCAGAAGTGATGGAATCAAACTGAAATCATGACTAGGTAGCCACTATAAAAAGCTATAGCCTGGTACCATGATGCATGCATTTTAGTCAACCCATAAATTATGTCGAGAATTCTCTTAGACCCTCTTAGACCGATTTTGACCATTTATTCCCTACTTAGGGGAATTCTCTTTTACCCTCTTAGACCAGTTTTGACCATTTATTCCATACTTAGTCAATTTTCTGATTTTCACCAATTTTCCATATGCAACAATGATTTCAATTTCATGCCACATCATCATCTATGCCATGCCATGCCATCATATATTCCATATCATCATCCATGCTATGGCATGTCATCATATCTGCCATATCATCATCCATGCCATGTCATCACTACCTTTGTCTTTCACTAAGTTTGTCCTGCCATCGTACCCTTGGTTATTCCTGAACTCCTTTGACATCAATGCTGATCCATGTAATGGATCCTTTGTCTCTTACTGATTTCATCCTGCTACCATGTCTATTGGTTATTCCTTTGTCATTCATGAACTCCTTTGACATCAATGACAACTATATTCTCAACGATCCCCCCCTTTGGCATTGATGGAAACATCTAAACATTCTCCACCTTTGACAACAATGACAAAGGATAACCTATTATACCAATGTTGTACCCATTTGATATAGGATTTCTTGTCTTTATGCTTTCTGACAACTCCTCCTGTCATCATATATCCCCTTTGATAACTGAACTTGGTATTTAACCAATATATTATCATTTATCTTAAAATTTCCTTTCATGCAACAAGTTCTTGAATGATAACTTGAATGATAGATCCATAGAATCGCCCTGTCACTGTACTTCCTCTTTGTCAACATTTTTGTGACATAGTTTACACTTAGCATTACGATGTTCTTTTGAAACGGTATTATGTAACTTACTCTTCTTTAAGAAGTCTTCACATAATCCTTTCTTTGAGTTAACAACAAGATTTTATACAAGTTTGAGAGACAAATTTAGAAATAACTTCCTTAAACTGATATATATATTTTTAAAATACCTATTGTTCCTTCACAATCTTCACTATTTTTTTTATTAACCTGGCATTTTTAAATAGACTGAATTTTTTATTTTTCAGATTAGACTTGAGTTTTATCCACGCAGATCGATGGTGGACTCCAAATATTATAGGCTATACTATATTAAAATTTTGCTCTCATCCTGATCGTTAACCCACTTGCTAGTTGGATCAACAGAATGATCGACAACCGTAGGATCTGAATTTCCTCTAATCAATGGTGGACTTCAAACAAAGTGAAGTAGATTTGATAGAAATTCCGCATCCAATTACTGTTGTTAACCACCTCGCTAATTGAATAAGCGGACTTATTGCTGATCATTAGATTAAGATAGACGATGGACTTCAAATAACATAAGGCATATTTCATTAAAATTCCGCGCACACCAAGATTTTATTTGTCTACGCTAGTTCTCCTAGAGAAATCGTTGACCACCATTGATTTTTTTCCATGATCAACCTCTGTCGTCAATCATAAAGGTGCTTTTCCATGATCACTTCTGATTTCACAAGCCCAAACCTTCTTTATCTTCTGCGCTCTTTCTCCAACGAAATCCACCTTAGCTGTTGATATTAGGCTACCTCTAATATTCATCCTATGATATTCAGTCGTATGAATGATTAGTTTATGTTTATCTCATGCATAAATTTTATTTTTGGAAATGGATTACATCCATGGATCTGTCCAAAATACAGATCTTTAACTATGATACTTCACGCTTGAATTGATCAGTGGAACAAACAATTCCTTCCCGCGATGTTCCACATAGAGATATCAGATCCATAAAATTGCAACAAGGTTATTCTGAACAATTCCATTCAATAATGCTTAATAATTGTAAACTTAATTCCTCCTTCGATTGATTAGAGCATTGATCAGTCTATTCATTATTGTTTCACTCTCAGAATCCTTGAATTCACGCACAGGCTTATCAACTATTAACAGATATTTAATCAAACATTTATTCATATGCTTATGAAATCACACATTCTATTGTTCTCATGTTACTTCACAGGTCTTACAATTTCTCTAATTCAACCATACACCAATATTATCATTTAACCTTGATCATCTATTGTCTTTGATGAATATAGATTTGAGCACACTTCAACATCAGACACTAATTGAATTTTTTATACCAATTGGAATTTTCCGACTTTAACTCCCCCTGAGTATATGATCCCTCCTAATGTCATTTTTAGGGTTTTATTTAAATCATGAGAGATATTTAGAAAATAATCCCACAATAATCACTATATCCTTTTTTATCACCTTCATTGTCATATTCATAGGTGTATTTTTTTACATCTCCATCTTGCTTTTCCTCACAATGGATGTTCTTTTTATCTATGGCACTATTATGCTCATCATCTTTGGAGACCTCACTGATGTTTGAAATATTTATTTCTTCTATATCTTTGGAGCCTTACTTTGTTCTCCACATATTTCCATAAGGTACTCTGCTTACTAGTTTTTTATTTCTTTGTTTCTTGGTTTTCATCTTCCATACCTTTTTCTGAGTTTCATTGGAAGGTCTGCATGTACTATTCTTGCAATGTTTTGCAAAGTGTCCAATATTGTGACATATGAAACATATAGTAAGTCTTTTGTAATTTGAGATGTTAGTGTCTTGTTTCCTTTTCAGACCTTGATCTTCTTCTTTGATTCTACAATCATCAGCCTTGTGACCAAAATGGTGACAGCAATGACAATATCCATAAAATGTATGTTTGGAGAATTTATGGGTTTTCTATTTGTAATGACTCCTTTCATTGGCATGTCTTCTAAAATTTTTCATCTTGGGAGGATGAGCAGAATTATGATGTTTGGACTTCATTTCCTTGTGATTTTTTTGCTTCCCGGATATGTCTTTTGAACCATCATCCCAACTCTTAACCTTTTCAACATCTTCTTCATTGATGAAGCTTGATCCTTTAATCACATCATATCCAAGACATGTTTTATCCCTGGGGAATATTTGTAAGATGAGGACTTTATTAAGTGCTTCAGTACTTTCCTTGAACTTCTCACTAACAGTCAACTGATCTTTTAGCTTCTTTATTTCTTCCTTGAATTCAACAAATTCTTGTTTTAAGCTCCCAACCTCTTCCATGCTAGCCAACACTTGTTGTCTTGAATTATGAAACTCTTCTTGGAGGGTCTTGACTTCCTCTTCTTTTGAATTATGCTCTTCTTGATACTTTGACAGTTTTTCTTTCAAATAATTGTTCTTAATTCTTCTCTTTCTCAATTCTTCAAGGGTGATTATGATTTCTACCTTTAGGTCCACTTCTCATTCCATATTTGAATCATCTTCTGAAGCTAATATCCCCATGAATGAATTTTATTCATCTTCACTTATCTCTTTGAGAATAGCAATTGTTGCTTTTGCTCTTTGTTCAACTGAGTACAGTTTCTCTAATTTAACCCATATTTCCTTAACTGAGATACATTGTCCTATATTCTCTTTTATGGGTTGAGATAATCCATCAAGTATGGATTCCATTTCCCTTGAGTTATTTTTGTTGGACTCTTTCTGAGACACAGTCCTTACTCTTTTTGGTAGGATGTAATCAGATATCATTGCTTTCCATACACCACATCCTAATGACTGTATGTATACACTCATTCTTTTTCTCCATACTGCATATTCTCCTTTATTAAGTGTTGGAGCTTTGTTGGAAGCCATCCCTTCTTGTTGATCCATAGTGTTTTTTTATAGGATCTTCCTTCTAGTGGTTAAACTGTAGTGAAGGATCCCGCTCTGATACCAATTGTTGTAATATTGGTCAATACTGAGAGGGGTGGTGAATAAATATTGCTAAATTTTTACCACTTTAACCACTTATTAAACTTTAATCAAAACATATAATAAACAAGATACAAAAAACACATAATTTTATCGTGGAACCCCAATTGGGTAAACCACCAAGACTTCCTATTACTGCAAAATTGTTATTTACAAATAGTTTTTCCTGCTTCTACAGAGAAGGATGGAATTGCACCCCATTTACCAAAAAATAACGGAAGGAGGCTACAAACCCTTGGTTTATAATTTTCTACTGAAAGAATGCTACAAAACCCTATTTACCATCTACCACTGGAAGGAGGCTACAACCCCCTAGTTTATCAGCTACTACTGAAAGGATGATATGACACCCTATTTACCAGCTACCACTGGAAGGAGGCTACAACCCCCTATTTTATCAGCTACAACTGAAATGATGCTACTACACCCTATTTACTAGCTATTGTTGGAAGGAGGATACAACCCCTTGCAGGCATGTTGCATGCCCTAGCGCCACCCTGCCACCTTGATATGTTTTCAGTAATCTTCCATATTTCTTTACCCTTCAATATCTTTCATTAATCACTAGTATTTGCTTCTTATTACATGATCTAGATCCCAGAGACAATTTCTCTCACTCATCCTTCTATGTATAAATACCTTCACGTTTCTTGCAGACGCATCCCTTCACCATTGCACCATTTCATTCTTCGATAATGCCTCTTCATGAGAACTCCATTCCTCATTCTAATAATGAGCTGTCAAGTCATATTCCTCCATCGTGATTCTTTAAAACAACTAGAACAATTCCTTGTTAATCGATTTACTATTTAATCCCCCAGCCATGACCTTCTGCAATCTTTATTTCTGAAATTATCCTGAGCTACTGATTTTATATTGGGCTTCTTCTTGACCGTAGATCTAAGATAGGACGCGGTATGTGGATTTCCTGACTATGACATTTCTCAAAATTTCTTTCTACAATTAGCTTTCTGCCTCAATCGTTCCACATAGTTGATATCCTTCAATCTCTTCATGACCGTTGATCTCCTAGAATGTGGATTACCTAACTATGACATTTCTCAAAGTGTCTTTCCACACTTAGCTTTCTGCCTCAACTGTTCCACACTATTGATATCCTTCAATCTCTTCGTGACCGTTGATCTCCTAGACTGCAGATCTCCTAACTATGACATTTCTCAAAGTGTCTTTCTGCACTTAGCTTTCCACCTCAACCGTTCCGCCCCATTGATATTTTACGGATGTCTCATGACCATCGATCTTCTGAATCGCAGGATGCAGAACTGTGAGATTTCCCAAAGTCTTTTTGTGGTTCTATGCCTTCCACTTTCCTCCTTCTGCATTCCGTTGGCAGACTTTGTGTTGCAGAAACCCATATTATACTAGACCTTGATTTCTCATCTTCCGCATTTCACCTTTTGCCTTCCGCTTTTCACCTTCTGCATTCTGTTGGTGGACACCAGGTCATGGAAACTCATATTATACTAGACCTTGATTTATCATCTTCCACATTCCACTTTCCGCATTCCAATTTTTTTTAACCCTTAGCCATTTTTTAATCTCAACATGCAAACTAACATTTTTCTTGGTTTTGGCAGGTTGATAATTCACACATGTGAGAGACAAGTGAGACTTTGACTTCATGGCTAGGTAGCCAGTTCACCAGGAAACATTCCTACCTCTTCTAATGAAATTATCATCATACAGATAAACCTTGGTGAACATTTCCAAATTCCTCTTTCAGTCCTATGAATTTGACACTTAGTCAAATTTCTATCTTTAGTAGCTAAAGTAGATTTTCTTCATTTTGGCAGACTGCTATTTTCCTTATCTGATCACCATAAGGAAAACCAAGAGCAAGGCTAGAAATCGATTTCAACAGTTAAAAATGCCATATCACCTTTAAATATTATTGACAAACAAACAACCTCTTGTAGGAATTTCAAAATGGCTTCTCAATCTCCTTTTCTAAGATGACCAATTTTCTTAATTTGGTCCAATCTGCTTAAAAGCACTGTTTTGGAAGGTCCATAACTTTTCCTTTAGATTATTACAAGACAATCTCAAAACATGGTCAGGTAGACAAAACACCAGTCTAAAAGACCCCTATGTGCTGCGAGAATTTAATCTAACCCATGATTTGGGGAGCGAATCGTTCTGAGGCTACTTAGCCATTTTTGCTTGCTCTGGCACAAACCCCTGTTTTGGAATACCTAGAACTTTCTCATCAGAAGTGATGGAATCAAACTAAAATCATGACTAGGTAGCCACTATAACAATCTATAACCTGGTACCATGATGAAATAATTTTAGTCAACCCATGACTTATGGCGAGAATTCTCTTAGACCCTCTTGGACCAATCTTGAATATTTATTCCATACTTAGGGGCATTCTCTTAGATCCCCTTAGACTAGTTTTGACTATTTATTCCATACTTAGTCAATTTCCTGATTTTCACCAATTTTCCATATTTCTCCACAATGATGTGATAATGTAACAATGATTTCAATGTCATGCCACATCATCTTCTATGCCATTCCATGCCATCATATCTTCCATATCATCATCCATGCTATGCCATGTCATCATATCTGCCATATCAACATCCATGCCATGTCATCACTACCTTTGTCTTTCACTGAGTTTGTCCTATCATATCCTTGGTTATTCTTGAGCTCCTTTGACATCAATGATGATCCATGATGGATCCTTTTTCTTTTACCGATTTCATCTTGCTACCATGTATATTGGTTATTTCTTTGTCATTCATGAACTCCTTTGATATCAATGACAACTATATTCTCAAAACCTTATTGATGTCATCACTATTCATCATCACACTCATCATAAACAACAAAACCATCATCATCCTCATGATAATCATTGTCATCAACATCAACAACATCATCGTCATCATATGCATCATCATCATGGTCATTGTCATTGTTATCATGACCATCATCATCATCATACAGATGTTCATCATCATGATCTTCATTATTTTCATCATCGTCATCATCATTGTCATCATGATCAGGATTATCATCATCATGATCATGATTATCATGATCATGATCAGTATCATGATCATCATCACCATCCCCATCATAATCGTTGTCATCACTATTTATCATCACAATCATCATAAAAAACAACATCGTCGTCGTTGTCATCATCGTCATCATGATATTCATTGTCATCAACATCAAAATCAAGAACATCATCGTTATCATAAGCATAATCATCATGGTTTGTTTCATTTTCATCATAAATGTCATCATCATGGTTGGTAAGCTACATTTCAAACCCTCCTACAATACTCTCTTGAAACTCAATCATCAATTAAGGAGGGAGAATTCTTGGCTCACATGAACTAAGAGACATAATTGTTAACTAAAATGGAAGGAAACTTAGAGTTGTAGGTTAAAATTATATTAATAATGGACTAATTTTTCCATGTGCATGGACCTATCCATGCCTTATTTATCATATTCACACATTTCTAGCAAATATGTTGGTCATTGACTATGTAATTATTCTCAAATCCACAAATTTTGATGACAAAGTCGTAGATTTGTTGAGCCCAGATTTATTATCCGATTTTGGCAATTAAATTACTCGTTTAAACATATGTTTGTTATGTATTTTCTGCCACACAGATCACCATTTAGCCCAAGGTATCAATAAATTAAAGGTTTATATATAATCCATTTATTATTGTCATTTTATGATTTTATTGATTTAAATTAACATTATTTAAAGCATATGTGATATGTTACTTAATGTGTATATTCATTTGCAAGTTATATAGTTTGTTTGGGAGAATTAATAACAAGTACACAAATAGAAAAACAAACAGACAGCGCATCTAGATCGCTATCCAACTTATGACGCAGCTCGTTGTCCAGCTCACGATCCAGCTCCCTGTCCAGCTCATGATGTAGCTCACCTTCCAGCTTGCTGTCCAACTTTCCGTCCAGATCGCTAATTAGTCTGCGTGCTGTTAATAACCAATCTCATGCATTAAATGATGGAACATATTTGTAACCTACCTACTTCCCACATGTTTAAAGGGTGGAACGTCTCCATTCTAGAAGACCTACAATGCATGCTGCCTTTGCTTGACACAATTCCATCAACCAAGATAAGAAAGGATCCCGCATGCCATATCACGATGAAAAGAACTAGACTCACGAAAGAGAAGGAAGATACTTGTGCACTGGGATTTGATTTTTTAACATCCTTTATGATTGACTAAATTTAGAGAGAAGTCAACCACTAAAGGGTCGACTTGCTCATCTCTTGTAAACAATTTAAATACCAGCCTCTGCGTGATTGTTGGGTGTGGATCATTTTCATTAGTTAGACAGTCAGTTTTTGGAGAGAAGAACGCTGTAATATTGTTCAGTATTTTTGATAGAAGTTCTACATTCCACTGTTCATGATTTTGTTCGTGTAAGCGCTAGCCGTGAGTCACCCCTAATTGCTGAGAGGGCCCCTCATCAACCAGAGGTTTTCTTTTCTTGTTTTCATTATTTTTCTTTGTAGCTAATTCAGTTTTGATTTCTAGTTTGGTTATTTCATTAAGTTATTGTAAATTTTTGTTTCATTTGCTTTCTGCAATGCATTTTATTTCCAGAATTAAATATCTAGATTGCGCACATAGTTGTTTTCCATTTGTTTCTGTCATTTCATTGCCAGCTTATTATTTAGTTTTGTTCATAAGAAGATAGAGTAGATTGTTTTTATCAATTTAAATAGACTAAGTTCTGTTTATTTCTTCTCTATCATAAGATTATGCAATTTGAATTTCAGTTTGTTTATAAATAAGCAATGATTCTTGATGTTCATGAATTTGTTTAAGTTTATTTTACTGCTAAATTTGATGATTAAATAGGTTTATTTATTGTTCCTTATGCATTGCATCTTCGTATGCATAAAATCAGCTGATAAGTAGATTATTTAGGTTATTTTATACTGTTTTCTTTATACAGCCTGTCATTGAGATAGTCTATTCAGCCTGTCATTCTGACCTTCCATCAAGTCTGTTTTCTAACCTGTTTTGCAGACCTACAGTTCAGTCTATCATTTGGCCCACAGTTCTATTTTTAGTGTTTTTAATGTGTTTTAAAATTGTTTTAAGTTGTGGTTCTTTAGTATTTGATGTATGCTTTGACTGTAATAGTTAAATAACAATTTTATTTATTATTTAGACTATAAGTTTGATTGTTTTAGGTTATTTATTAAATTTTTATTCTTTTCTCTACTTCTTTTCCCTTCGAACATGCTTTTGAGTTAGGGTATTTTTTGTTTCTTTTATTTGTTTCTGATTCTTCCTACTATTGTATTGTTTTATAATTATGTTTTTGGATTAATTTATCCATTTGCATGTAAAACTTAGGATTAGTAGTGTTATCTTTAGGAACAGTTTCATTTTTCACTGTGTGATTACTAATAGAGACTTGTAGGATAGAATTCAGTTTCTTTATTAAGTTTTCTACTTGCTTCTCTTATTCAATTTTCTTTATTAAGTTTTCTACTTGTTTCTCTTACTTAGTTTTCCATTCACTTATTTAAGTTTTCTTTGTATCATAGCCATTTAAGTAGTTGTTGATAGTATCCTTTTTAGTTAGGAGTTATTTGTTTATAAATTATTTAGTTGTTGTACTTGCATTTCCAAATGTACACTTTCTTTGCTTAGTTAGTTTTTGAAGTCACTAAATAGCCTTTGTCATAAAAAGTAGTGATTGTATTCTCATTTGTTAAATAAAGTAATATAGCTTGATCTTATTTTAGTTTGATGTTTTGTCTTGGTTCAATTATATTAATAATTGCATTCTTTGGAGTTTGACACGGTTTTTCATTTTGAAATATCTTTCGATCTTTTGTTTGTTAAAATATTTACACGATACCCTCTACCTTCACATATATTTTGTAGCAACTCGAAGTCTACCAACCCCGGTCGATAATTAAATATTAGGTGAATTAATCTAGGCATTATAAGACCCAACATTTTAGTGTCCTTGTTCACAAATCCTTTCTGTCTCATCTTATGATCATAGGGATACTCTCTCGGATGTTGAAACACTTCTTGTTCCTCTACACTTTCCACAAGATTTTCAACAAATTTTCCAGGCAGGATTAACTACACAAGCCAATCAATTGCACCGACCGCAAACACCTTCTCATAAAATTCCTCTATGGCCTACACACATTCATGTTCAATCTATTCCACATTCTAACAATAATAGAGCAGTACAATATGCTTTCAGTGTTGCACTGCAACATTTACCCACCTCACCTACCTCACCAACATTATTACAAGCAATTCATACGAGACCCAGAGAGGTGGTAGATCTAGGAGTCATAGACAATACAGAAGAAAATGAAGTTTCTACTTGGCCTTTACCACAAGAAGATAAGATCGACATAGAATGCATCTCATTTAATGAAGGACAAACACTAGAACCTGAATATTCCCCATCACTAAACATAGATTCTGTATACATTCTAGGGTTTGATGAAAGACCTCGTGACATAACAAATAAAGAAGAGAACCTAGAATACATAAGCTACATTGAACTATGGTTCCAAGAGGCAACCAATCCATGATACCATCCCCTCATTCAATGCTTATTGCTACTAAATCAAACAGGTTGCTTGGTTCTTCGTATCCAGACAATTACTGCTATATTTTTCTTTTATGTGGATAAAGGTATATTTTTAATTTTTCTTCGAACTTGGCTACATCGGAAGGATTCATACAGTTGAATATAGTTGTTCTCTCTATTTCTAAGTAGAATAGGATATTATGTAAATGTGTTTTTGTTTTATCAAATAAATAAGAGCCATTTATGACAAGCTTAGTACAGGTGACTCTTTTCCTTTCTATAATGTTATATATGTTCTTATGAATAAATATGGGTCATCTAGCAAGTGGTTTTGCAATTGGTTACAAACACTTTATCTCTATAAGAAACTCATGGAGTATTATTCGGAAAAGGGAAGTACACTAAAACACTCATCAAGTATCTTAACTTTTCTTGGGGTACTTTCGAAATTTACAGCATATAGTGAAAATTAAAAACAATTCTCTATATATCACTCTAAACTGTTTCTTATATGATCTAGATAGTTTTTGGTATTTTGATTCAGACATGTATATTTTTGATTTTCTATTTTGAACAGTTGCTTAACAGACCTACTCTCATTATCATCTTTTTCAAATCTCACATTATGCATGTGGATTAACTAGTTCATCCTATACTTGTTATCAAAACTTGTCTCTCAAGTATTTTGGTGATAACTCGAGAGTAAGTGGAGTTTCTGCTTGTGGGGAACATTACTTATCTTTTATGAAGAAGAAGGACTGTAAGGACAAAGAACAAATTTAAGTTATTCTCTTTTGACATGATCTATGGTTAAGGCCATTATGAAATTACTTATAAGTTTATTTTACAAAATTGAATTATGTGTTTAGAAGGACTTAACATGCTCTAGTACCAATTGAATTCCATATATTTAATATCATTATACAAGGCAAACCCGCCGGGGTATTGAATAGGCCTGCTAGTAGTGGGTCAATGCTAAGTAAAAATTTAAAACAAGGAAGCTCGATAAATGCAAGTAAACCCATTGGGGTACTGAAAAGGCTCATTGGCAGTGAGATTATGCTTGCATGGTACCAAGAAAAAACCGTTGGGGTATTGAACAGGCCTGCTGGTAGCGGGGAAATATCGGGTAAAGGAGACCTGGTTAATGCACCACTATGCACATGGTTCGAAAAAATGATAATATATTTGGAAACCAGAATATATATAAATACATGTGTAGGCCAATTGTTTATGATGTCATTAGAGAATGGCTATAAGTAGGGCTTGGATCCAGCCATCTAATTCAATCAATATCTAGGATATAATTATCTTAGAAATGGGACCCATAGCTGTAAATCTCACACATTTCCACGTAAACTTAAAATATTTTGTGATGACAAGATATATTTAAATAAGGCATGGATGACTAGCTTTTCCTATGGAATTTATTTCAGTTATATATTTTTTAAAAACATTCGAGTGGTCTTTCTAATCACTGTTATATTTTTCATGAATATACATATCTGCATCATTTCCATTTACTAGTTAGTTTTTCTTTTTCTTACAAAATAATAAACGGCATGATAGCACTTTTTATTTTATCTGGAAAATCAAATCTTCTCTCTCATGGTTTATGGACATGCCATATCTTTGGTTTGGGGGGGGGGGATTAAGAAAAATTAGACTGTTTTTATTTTTTTATTTATGACAGATCTATTTATCTCTGACAAATGATAAGTATTTTCAGGATCATTTAAGTAATGGAACTTGGTTATAGCATGAAGCATAAATTTATGAAGGATCGAATGATGGTCCAAATGAAATACCAAATGACGATTTATTAAAACTTGGTGATATTACAACACTTATGATTAAATTTTGCTAACCAAATTTTGTTTTTGACAAATAGTTTTTACCTCCATGTGAATGCTTTGACCTTAAATTTTGTTTTTAATTATCATTTCACTCTTAGTAACCCTACCCTTTTACCCAATCATGCATGTAAATTATCAAATGACCAATTTTCTTGTTGATCAATCTTATCATAAATGCGATTTATGTCTTTGTATCATATGTTCAACCTATCCAAAGTTTACTTCGGATATGGTTGAACTAATTATAAATCTTATGAACTCACTCATTTATGCATATGCCCGTTGGTGGCTCACGTCTCAAAGTTCGCTATGACATTGTGATATCTTATCTTTTTTTGCTCAGTGGGACCTGGCATTTCTCCGGTTTGGGGGAATGTTGAGCCCATATTTATTATCATTTTTGGCAATTAATTGAATCATTTAAACATATGTTTTATTATCTTTTTATGTATTTTATGCCACGCAGATCACCATTTAGCCCAAGGTATGAATAAATTAAAGGTTTATATATGATCCATTTATTATTTTCATTTTATGATTTTATTGATTTAAATTAACATTATTTAAAGCATATGTGATATGTTACTTGATGTGTATAATCGTTTGTAGGTTATATAGTCTGTTTGGGAAAATTAATAACACTGTACGAAAATAGACAAACAAACATACATCACATCCAGCTCGCTATCTAGCTTACGACGTGGCTCGCTGTCCAGCTCATGATCCATCTTGTTGTCTAGCTCATGATCTAGCTCGCTATCCAGCTCAAAACGCAGCTCACCTTCCAACTCGCTGTCCATCTTTCCATCCAGATCACTAATTAGTTTGTGTGTTGTTAATAACCAATCTCATGCATTAAATGATGGAATAGATTTGTAACCTACCTACTACCCACATGTTTAAAGGGTGGAACGTCTCCATTCTAGAATACCTACTGTGTATGCTTCCTTTGCTTGACACCATTCCATCAGCCACGATAAGGAAGGAGCCCGCATGCCATATCACGATGAAGAGAACCAGACTCACAAAAGAGAAGGAAGATACCTGTGCGCTAGGATTTGATTTGTTAACAGCCTTTATGATTGACTAAATTTAGAGAGCAGTCGAGCACTAAAGAGTTGACTTGCTCATCTCTTGTTAACAATATAAATACCAGCCTCTGTGTGAGTGTTGGGTGTGGATCATTTTCATTAGTTAGACAGTCAGTTTTCTGAGAGAAGAACATTGTAATATTGTTCAGTATTTTTAATAGAAGTTCTACATTCCACCATTCATGATTTTGTTCATGTAAGAGCTAGCTGGGAGTCACCCCTAATTGGTGAGAGGGCCCCTTATCAACCCGAGGTTTTCTTTTCTTGTTTTCATTATTTTTCTTTGTAGCTAATTCAGTTTTGATTTCTAGTTTGTTTATTTTATTAAGTTACTGTAAATGTTTGTTTCATTTTCTTTCTGCAATGCATTTTATTTCTAGAATTAAATATCTAGATTGCGCGCATAGTTGTTTTCCATTTGTTTCTGTCATTTCATTTCCAACTTATTATTTAGTTTTGTTCATAAGATGATAGAGTAGATTGTTTTTATCAATTTAAATAGACTAATTTCTATTTATTTCTTCTTTGTTATAAGATTATGCAATTTGAATTTCAGTTTGTTTATTAATAAGCAATGATTCTTGATGTTCATGAATTTCTTTAAGTTTATTTTACTGCTAAATTTGATGATTAAATAGGTTTATTTACTGTTCCGTATGCATTGTCTCTTCATATGCATAAAATCAGTTGAGAAGTAGATCATTTAGGTTATTTTATATTGTTTTCTTTATATATACTGTCATTGAGACAGTCTGTTCAGCCTATCATTCTGACCTTCCTTCCAGTCTATTTTGTAGACTTGCAGTTCAGTCTGTCATTCAGCCCATAGTTCTGTTTTTAGTGTTTTTAATGTGTTTTTAAATTGTTTTAAGTTCTGGTTCTTTAATATTTGATGTATGCTTTGACTGTAATACTTAGATAACAGTTTTATTTATTATTTAGACTATAAGTTTGATTGTTTTAGGTTATTTATTAAATTTTTATTATTTTCTCTACCTCTTTTCCCTTTGAACATGATTTTGAGTTAGGGTATGTTTTGTTTCTTTTATTTGTTTCTGATTCTTCTTACTATTGTATTGTTTTATAATTATTCTTTTGTATTAATTTATCCATTTGCATGTATATATATATATATATATATATATATATATATATTGCATTCAACGATAGCTAGTGATTGGAAATGATGAATATGAGTAGAGAAGCAATGTTGAACATTGTCACAGTTAGACTTATCCCAAGGGTTTATAGGAGGCCCATGAATTAATCATCGAAATTGTGGGACCTAGATGTCTAATCATTTGAAAACATCCCTTCATGTGCACTAGTATGGGTAAGGCCATCAAGCACACCATTATTATTATGGAAACATTTATTGTCACACATAATTGGAAACCTTTTACCTTCATCTCTGATGGCCTTCAAGGTCACTTTAAAGTACACCAACTTTTCATATGCATGACTATGCATAGATATGGACGTTAAGAAGTTACTTCCATCCTTTGTGAACGTATAGTTAATGGGTTTTATGTATGGAAGCAACCTTTGGAATATGAGGAAAATTACTTTAATTACAAGGTTTAATTTAATCATGTTTTCCTTGAACACCACATGACCTAAGAGAAAAAATTTCAAAGTCACCTTGTCACACTTCAAAACTTGACAATGAGACATATGGAAACAATATAATTGCTTGCAATACAGTAATATTACTTCACTACCAATTTTATGATGACGTTTCTTTGAATATCGTGCACTACATCATACAAAAACACATTAAATCAATTTTAATAACTTATAATCAATAAACCAATAACCAACAACATAAATGTGAAAATCATTAAACTATCATTCTTAGGGTCAACTACAAGAAAGATGAAATTAAAATTAGACTAAAAACATAAACCATGATTTCACTTGATGCAAAGCATAGAACAATATGCATTCAAGAGCATAAGGGAAAATAAATCCATGCTCAATTATAAACATAATCACCAAGTAATAATATTCTTAATCCACCAAAGTGTTGTCAATCATTTTCTTCAGTTATTCAAATTGTCGTTCTTGCGGATTTCCCCAATATAAGCTCTTTTATTTAGCAATGATGGTGGGAAATGATGTTTTGTGTTTTGAGAAAAAATATTTGGTGTTTCTCCCTTTAAATTATAGTGTAATATGATGGGAACCCTATAATTTAAAGTATTTTTTCATTTAAATGACGTATTTTTGATGATGAAGTATGTGCAATTTTTTTTGAAATAAATTCAAGGATGGGATATGGGATACCAATATTATACCCCTTTGGATTTCCAATTAGGAAGTTACACCACTTCTAGATATATCACCTACTACTTGGTCACCTCTTATAATTACCACATTTTCATTAAAACCTATGCATCAATAAATTTATCTACCACTTGAGTCTATTGAGTCTCCCCTTGGATACCTTGTGGCATCATGGCACGCCACCTTGTCATAATATTATTTTTACTATAAATCCATCACATGGAGTATTTTTACGCTTTCAAAACTTTGAAGGATATGGATATAGTGTGAGTCATGTTTGAGTCTCAAAACCCTCCCACACCGTCAACGCATGCGTCTACTCCAACCAAGAGAAATTTCATTCCATACAAGCACAAATTTTAAAAATTTCAACGTTGGCTCCATTCACATGTCACTTATTATATGCGGGGTCGAGTACATGATCAACTGCAACGCCTTATTTTTGGGTTGTGAAATATAAATATACAATAATGAAGGTGAAATAAGCATACTATGCATTACCCTACCGATCTTCTCTTTGTTTCGACAATAGTTTAAAATTCTCTACTAAATAGGACCAATCATGTTAAGGTGGAAGCTCACCCAACCCCCTCACGTCACCGTCAATTCCCCATAACCCCCAAAAATCGTGTGCTACAAAATAAACGATGTGTTTTTTAATGCAATTAAGAAACAATGTCTCCTAAAACATATGTCGACATACAAAATGGAATAAAACTTAAGAAAACTTAATTACCTACCGTTATAACAAGTAGACTATAATATTATTAATAAATCAATATAGAATAGATATAACTACATACCTCATAAACTTGAATATCATAGATTGCATTCTTCATCTAAGTCCACATCTGTATCATCCGAACAAGATCCAACATTGTTTGATTTCTGAATATTTGTTTGTGTGATTCATATTTGTGTCTCGAAACCCTCTCATACCTACAACACACATGTCTACTCTAACCAAGTCAAATTTCAGTCCATACAATTATATATTGAAAAAAATCAATGTTGGCCCCATTCACATGTCAATTATTATACGTGGGGTCAAGTACATGATCAACTAGAGTGTCATTCATGTTTGAGTATGGAAACCCTCCCACACCGTCAATGCGTGTGTCTAGTCTAATCATGCCAAATTTCAGTCCAAGCAAAGCACACATTTAAAAAATTTCAACGTTGGCCTTATGCAACACATTAATTAATATACATGAATGGTATTTGATGATATAATTTTTAGCGTCAGTCATGTTTGAGTCTGGAAACCATTCCACACCGTCAATGTGTGCGTCTAGTTTAACCCAGCCAAATTCCAGTCCAAGCAAGCACAAATTTAAAAAATTTCAACGTTGGCCCCGTGTAGCACATTAATTAATCTATAGGTATGGTTTTTGATGCTTGAATTGTTAGTTCTAGTCATGTTTGAGTCTGGAAACCCTTCAACACCATCAATGCGTGGGTCTAGTCTAACCATACCAAAGTTCAGTCCAATCAAGCACAAATTTAAGAAAATTCAATGGTGGCCCTGTGCAACACATTAGCTAATCTATAGGTATGGTTTTTTATGCTTAAATTGTTAGTGTTATTCATGTTTGAGTCTAGAAATCCTCCCACATCATCAATGCGTGCGTCTAGTCTAATCATGCCAAATTTTAGTCCAAGCAAGAACGAATTTAAAAAATTTCAACATTGGCCCCATGCAGCACATTAATTAATCTATAGCTATGGTTTTTGATGCTCAAATTGTTAGTGTCAGTCACGTTCAAGTCTAGAAACCCTCCCACACCTTTAATGCATGTGTCTGGTCCAACCATGCATAATTTCCTTCTAAGCAAGCACAAATTTAAAAAAAAATCAACGTTGTCCATGTGCAACACATTAATTAATCTATATGTATGGTGTTTGATGCTCAAATTGTTAGAGTCATTCATGTTTGAATCTGGAAACCCTCCCACAATGGCAATGTGTCATTCTACTCTAAGCATGCCAAAGTTTAGTCCAAGCAAGCACACATTTAAAAGATTTCAACGTTGGCCATGTGCAACACATTAATTAATCTATAGTTATGTTTTTTATGCTCAAATTGTTAGTGTCAATCATGTTTGAGTTTGGAAACCCTCCCACATTATCAATGTGTGCGTCTAGTCTAACCATGCCAAATTTCAGTCCAAGCAAGCACAAATTTAAAAAATTTCAACGGTGGCCCTATGCAACACATTAATTAATATATAGGCATGGTTTTTTATGATCAAATTGTTAGTGTCGGTCATGTTTAATTATGGAAACCATACCACACCGTCAATGCATGCATCTAGTCTAAGCATGCCACATTTCAATCAAAGCAAGCATAAATTTAAAAAGTTTCAATGTTGGCCCTGTGCAAGACATGATCAAGCACACCATTTGGGTTAGCATGATAATTGTGCATTTCCTTACTAATATTTCCTTTGTTTCAAGGATAATTTAATAGTCTCTACTGAACAGGGCCAACCATGTGAAGGTGGAATCTCATATGGCCCCTCCCCCCCCCTCACGTCACTCTCAATTCCCCATAACTCGACAAAATCTATGTAAAAAAAATTGTGTTTTTTGGCATACTTAAAAAGCAATGTTTCTAATTATAACATATGCCAACATATAGGAAAATGACAAAAACACTACGAAATAGTTAATTTATATGTACCAACAAAATTCAATAATTCTATTGCAATATTAAATCAAAATATATAGAGTAGATATATCAAGGCATACCTCATATACTTGAATGGACTTCTTCATATTCTTCATCCAAGTCATCATTTGTATCATTCGATCAAGAGTCAAAATTGTAAGGATTGGCCATATCATCATCGTAATCGATGTCAATTATGATCATCAAGTCATCATTGATATCATCTTCATGGACATTGTCTACTACAACATCTGATTCAACTAATTCTTTGACATCTTCTTCTGGAACATGATCATCTAACTGTTGATCCTGGTTTTGTCACTATTTTTGGATGTTAATCTACTCTTTTGGAATCTATTTGTCATATTTTTGACATATTTCTTGTTATTCATCTTATAATCTAGCCCCACGTATGAACTCGTTTCGAATTTATGCAAGCCTTGTTTTATTTCCATTATTTTGTGATTTTATTAACCAATTCTGCGATATTTGGAAACATGCCTAATACATGGATTTGTTTTGCAGATTGTAGTTTTCAAACTAGCCTCCAAGTGGACACGCATTCATGCTAAATATGCACAGATCATATCCAGTTCTCCATCCATCCCTTCGATCGATCCACGCGCTGTTAGTTGGCATATTCCCAAACAATTAAAGCACATAACAGTTATTTCGTTGCTCTATTGTACACGTGTTTTGATGCTTTGATGGCCTTTTCTCTAGAAGGCTCGTCATCCTCCACTCTTGATGCGATACCACGATGCATGCCCACATTGAAAATGAGCCATACGACCATAGCCCGTGTTAGGAGAACTGATGCGCGAAAGCTCATGAAGGTGATTGTGCGTTGTTGCCAAACGTCATATCGTTGTTTAATTATCAGTTAAAAATTGAATATTTTTGGAGTGGTCGACCACTGAAAGGGTCGACCTGCTCACCTATGTAAAACCTATATAAAGGCATCTCTAAGAGAGATCCAATCTAGCTAGTAGGTTGGTGGATCAGTCATTGTAAACGAAGCTCTATAAACTCTATTTCAAATTCAATATAAAGTTATATTTTCAGCTGTGCATACTTGTTTCTACTGTCGTGACTGGTTAATTAGTTGAAGCACAACCTTGATTATTGAGAGGGCCCCTCAACAACCAGCGGTCTCCCAATTCTGTTTATTTCCGTTCTTTCCTTTCTTGCATATAAGTAGTTTATATTTTCAGTCTCTGTGTGTATTTCAGTTTTGTTATAAATTGATATCGTTTATTTCCTTGTCTTTTGTAATATGTGTTTGTTGTAAGTTATATGATCTATACTGTATCGTTAAAATAGTTTTCATTTCTAGAATCGCAAGTGGTCAAATGCGCAATAGTTGTTTTCAGTTTTCTTTTCAGCATTGTTTCTTAGTTTCATAATTTCAATTAGATAGAATTTGATTAATATAATATCTTAGGCTCAGTTCATAGCTAGATTCAGTTCTGTCAATTCCTGTTTAGATGTAGGATAGTTTTAGTTATTTTTCATTTGACTTGTTAAATAAAATAGTTGTTTTCAGTTTTCTTTTCAGCATTGTTTCTTAGTTTCATAATTGCAATTAGATAGAATTTGATTAATCTAATATCTTAGGCTCAATTCATAGCTAGATTCAGTTCTGTCAATTCCTTTTTAGATGTAGGATAGTTTTAGTTATTTTTCATTTGACTTGTTAAATAATAGGAAATAGTCTCTTTGTTAATTAGTATAAGTTAATCTTATTCTTCTGTTGTTTTAATTGTTAAAATAATCTTAGTCACTCTTTTATTTACCGTGCAATATCATATGCACAAGTCAGCTGATATTAAGAATCATTTAGGCCATCTATTTTGTAGTTTGCACTATTTTTCCCGTTCAGACTGTCATTTGGACTGTCTGTCCAGACTTTCATTCAGACTATCTGTCTAAACTGTCGTCCAAACCTTTGATCAGCATTTTATATTTTCTATTTTGTTTTATGCTTGTTTCAAGTGCCGTCTTCTTATTTATGAAAATATATTACTTTATGCAATTGAACAATAACTATCTATGTCTAGTAAGGACCTTACTTTACATAATATAAGTCCTATAATTACTTTTATCCTTTGTCACTTTTATCTTAGGTTGTTTTTGGATTGTATACCCTCTGTCTTTGAGTTCTTCATTATTGCATCTGTTGTAGGATTTGTCAATTGTAGCCCTAGTTGAGTTACTTCAATCTTATGTAACTGAATTCAGGTTTTAAGTTACTAATTTTATTGTTTAAAAGGCATATTAAGTTTTTAAAGTCTCTAGCATAGGATTTGTCTTCCTTATTTTATAGTTACTGAATATTTCTAGAAAATAGATTTAGTTTTAGGAAACATAATATATTTATTAACTTTTCTACTTGCTTCTTTATTAAGTTTTATATTTGTTTTTATTAAGTTTTCTTCTTGTTTCCCAATTATAGTTGTTTCATGTGAGAATAGTATACCCTTAATTCCAAGTGGTCTATTAGAAGAATCTTGTTTCTTAGTTAATAGGTTGGTTGTTAATAACATCTTTTTAGAGTCATTTGCTTATGGAATAAATAAAAAATGATTACTATTACTTATAATTGGACACAACTTAGTTTACATTTATTTGTAGAAGTTAAATTAGATCTAATCCCATTCAGTTTCTTTATTTATTTTGAAAACCATTTTGATTTGCCTCCTTCTCCAGTTCCGATCAAAATGAATGCATATCCTCAGAATGCCCAAGGATAGTGGGAGTAGATAAGTTGATTCAAATCACTGTATATTTGTAAAATCACATGTATAGATTAGTTATTGGATTTCTTAGATAAACTAAATAGTTATAATATTGTGTCAAATAATCTAATCTTTTGCATTCATATAGTGAGAGCACTGAATTTGTTTTAGCCTTTCTAATTCACAGATTAAGAAGCAGGATAATTAATTTATAGAGTACACTGTAAAAGATTAGTTTACCTTCTTAGAATAGTACTATTTATAAATACATAGTTTATGGTTGATAGAGTAGAGTAGTATATCTTGATACTGCTCTAATCTAGTAGTCTTGTCCCAACCTAATTACCTTAGTAGTTGAATTTCTAGAGTTTGACTCAGTTTTTCATTTTGAAAGATATTTCGATCTTTTCTTTGTTAAAATATTTCCACGACACCTTAGGAACCATTCTTCCTTCGCATATATTTTATGTCAACTCTAAGATTACAAACCTTGGTCGATAATTAAATATTTGGTGAATTAATTAAGACAATAAAACAACCAACATTTTTGGCGCCGTTGTTGAGGAGTTGTTCTGTAAGGTAGAATAAGTAGAATTCCCTTATGAAGTTTAGCAATAGGCTGGTGGCAGGGGAGAGGTAATATGAGAGGTAATAACATGCACATCTGTTATAACAGGTGCCCCAAAATCCAGCAGTAATAGTAGTATTGTAGGTTTTCTTTTTAGTTTAGCTTTTCATGAACACACCTAGAGATTCGAAGGGTAGATATGTTAGAACTAGTTCCCAAAACCTTGTTAAAATTCCTACTAACCTTTACGGAGGAGGAAATACCCCAAGCACTAACTCAACAGAAAGGTATCGAAGAACACATGTAGGAAGTAGTTCTACTTGGAAACCTAAAGACTTTATAAGAGAAGCCATAGAAGGTGAAGAAATCTTAGCGGGAGGTCCTAAGGATCCCATTTTTGAAGAAGTTCAAGAGGGTCAACCTTTGGAAATACTCAATACTCCACTAGTGCAAAAACCTAATGATACAACTTTCTCACTGGTAGGGGATCCAAACTTGATTAATTTCATTGATCCTGCTCAGGTACAAGCTCTCTTTGGCAGCTCAATAAATACAATTATTTTACAAATTGAAACCTCCAAAATAGTACCTACCATCCCTATAGAATCTAACAAAACATAGTTGAACGGAGGAAAATCTCCCCCGAAAAAGAACATTGGGACGCCCCATTATCACCTCGAAAGGAGCCTCCTAGGTACACCCTTTTTCATAATCAAATGTACATGGAGAGACTGGGTGAGAATGAATACCATGAAGAGGTTAGAAATGATGAAGGTGAAGGAGAGAATCGAACTGAGGCTACCTTTGGGTTCCCTATTTTAGACACTGCACACGATGTAAATATGAAGAACATCCCCCCTTCCTCCTTACCTAGTTTCTATGGGAAGAGTAATGAAGACCCGAACACATTTTTGTTTGACTTTGAAATCCTCTATAGAAGTTATAACTATCTAAAAGATTCTCACAAATTAAAACTTTTCCCTACTACATTGAAAGACTCTGCTTTAAGATGGTTCATGGGATTAGGAGAATATAGTATCAGGACTTGGGAAGATATGAAAACCACATTCTTGCGCAAATACCAAGAGTATTGCAAACCAAGAGACTCTCGAAACGATATTTTTAAGATACAACAACTCGAATACAAGATCTTGGAAAATTATCTCGAGATGTTTATTTATACATTACATATATCCAAATATAATGCCCTTCGAGAAGATGAAGTACGAACTCTCTTTCTTAAACGGATCTCAAAAGACTTGCTAGAAAACCTCAATCTCATGGCATTTGACGATATCTCTCATAAACCTTTTGCAAAAATTGGGGAGATATGTAGAAATTACTCTAGAAGTATGGGGAAATTTTGGATAAATATTCAGGAACCTTACAATAGAAATCTAAAAGGAAACACTCCCAGTTTTGGAGGAGTCACAAGGATGGAGTTAGGAAACCTATTGGAAAACTTCAAAACTGATATTTTAGGAGCAATGGGTTCTCAGCTAGATGCGTTACAAGCCAAGAAAAGGAAAGAGGAAGAACATGAAATAATGGGAATTTCCTATCCAAGATGTAGGACTAAACATCCCCAACAGGAGTGTCCATTAAATAATATCTTCATATATCACATTTGTACGGAGGAGCATCCAACAGACAATTGCCCATCGTTTCCTAGGTTACAAGCCGAATACAAAAGTGGGGATATTGGTGAAACATCTAGGAGGAATCCTTGGCCACCAAGGGACCAAACACCATATCAGAATTTGTCACCATATCCCCCACCTTATTACCAAACCTACCAACCACCTCAACAATGGAACACTTCAAGTTGGCAACATTGGCCACCCCGGTATCCTCTTCCTCCTCATTTTAATCAGCATCAGTATTCACCACAAGGATGGAGGGGACAGTGCTACCCCTATTCACCACCTGTCTATGTAGCTAATCACCCTTATCCTCAGCATTCAACCAATACCCAACAATTTTTACCAGGGTTTGTGCCTCCAGTTCCCCTTATTACACAACAACCTCATCATTTACAGAATACAAACCCTCCACGACCTACATTGTTACCTATAGAACCGATACCTAACCCAAATAATAAGCCATCTCAAGCTCTTAATAGAATTGAGTTTCAAACTCTTCCATCCTATGTTATTTTTACTATACCCATACATGAGATACAATTACGATCTGGAAGTGTTATGAATGACAGACCCAAGTCAACAGTCATCATTCATGAAGAGAATGAAGAAGAAGATCCCGATGAAGTGATGAATAATGCTATTTTGTAGGATGTGCCAAATATTTCAATACATACTAATCCTCAGTAAGAACCAACTCAAGAACAAAGAATCCCTCCATTTCTAGAACGATTAGCAATAGAAAAACCTGTAATCCATCCTGAGTATGATATTTTAAATGAATTAAAAAATGTATGTGTCAAGATACCTCTATTAAAAGATATTAAGGATATACCAATTTACAATAAAATAAGAAAGGAATTTTTCTTGAAGAAACCAGGAAAGAAACAAAAAGACCCCCCACTATTCATGTTATAGGATAAATGTCTGAATGTATGAATGACCAGTCTAGAATTGCAAAGTATACAAATCCAGGGAGTCTAGTAGTAATTGTTATCGTAAATAATACTACCATAGAAAATACACTTATTTATTTAGGATCAAATATTAATATGATGACCACCGTATTCTTACAAGTTTTAAAGTTGGGACAATTTCTCCGACCGCCCCCCCTCAATTCTAGAACTAGTAGACTATACTACGGTGAAACCTGCTGGGGTTCTGGATGGCATGGTTGTATCAGTAGCCTCATGGGAATTTCCTATTTATTTCATGGTAGTAGAATCAAAGGATCCTTCTAAAGGACATCCTATTATATTGGGAATACCATAGTTGGCTATCGGCAATGCCTTCATAGGATGTAGGGATGGGGAAATTATCATTTCTAATGGGTTGTCCACACAAAAGCTTGTTTTATACCCCCAACACAACCTATAACTAAAACCTTGTGGTGGTTAGACTGACCCTTTGGGGATGAAAATATTGAATATATTTTCTTTCCTAATGAGAACTCCTGGGCACTTCAAGAGCAGACTATTGAGAATGTGTTAAACCAATATGTTTCCTCAACAACTTGTATAGATTTTCCTCAGTCTTTTGCTAAATTGGATCAAATTTTTGGAGATGATTTTCAAGAAAATATGGCCCTCTAAATTTTTTTGGAAACACCATGTGTCTTTGCAATTTAAGAGAATATAGGGTATTATACCATGTCTTGTGAAGTGAGCCCTAAAAAATTTCTACACATAAATGCAGGGTTAACCGAGAGTCAATAAGAATAGTTGCTTAAAGTCCTTAAAATTCAATCTGGAGCATTTGCATGGGAGTAAATTGATATGAATGGTATACACCTTGACACTTGTATTCACCACATTTACATGGATTCCAGTATAGCCCCTATAAGGCAGCCTCAGAGGAGGATGAACCCTGCTTTGAAGGACATAGTTAAAGAAGACTTACAAAAAATCCTCAATGTTGGTTTCATCTACCCAATTTTAGATAGTAAATGGGTATATCCTCTAGTGCTAGTCCCAAATAAAGTTAAATGGAAATGGCATATTTGTGTTGAATTTCGAGAACTGAATAAGGCCACGCTTAAGGACTACTTTCCTTTGCCCTTTATCGACCAAGTTCTAGATACCTTGTCCGAAAAACAATATTTTTCTTTTCTCGACAGATATAGTGGATACAATCAGATTTTGATAGCACCAAAGGATCATGATAAGACCACTTTTACATGCCCTTGGGGGACATACTCCTATAGAGTTTTTCCATTTGGCTTATGTAATGAACCTACTACTTTTCAGCGTTCAATTTTAGGAATTTTTTCGATCTTATACACGACTGTGTAGAGGTGTATATGGATGATTTTACAGCCTATGGTAATACCTTTCAAGAATCTCTCGATAATCTTGAAAAGGTCTTGATTCGATGTCAGGAGACAAATCTAGCCCTTAGTCATGAAAAATGTAAAATGCTATTAATAGAAGGCATAGTTTTGGTGCATCATGTTTCCTCACAAGGGATCAAGGTAGATCCTACTAAAATAGAAGTAATTGTTAGTCTCCCCTCTCCAAAAGCTCAAAAGGAAGTAAGAATCTTACTTGGACATGTAGGTTACTACCGATGTTTTATTGAAAATTTCACTAAAATAGCTGCACCACTGTTTAAACTGCTTATGAAGGATATAGAGTTCCAATGGACCAGATTATGTCAAAGTGATTTGAGATCTTAAAATCTAAGCTATCATTGGCACCGATACTTAGGGGTCCTGATTGGTCCCTTCCTTTTCATATATCCACTCATGCTTATGACCTAGCCATAGGAGGAGTTCTTGGTCAAAAAGAAGGCCAAGCATCTTATGCCATATATTTTATTAGCAAAAATATAATGCCTGCCAAACTAAATTACACTATTACCGAGAAGGATTTTCTGGCAGTATTCTACTCTATTAATAAGTTTCACCATTACATCACAGGATATGAATTTTTTTTGCATACGTACCATTCTGCCGTCATATTTTTGATGAATAAAACAATTACCAATGGTAGAGTGACCCGATGGCTTCTTCTATTACAAGAATCTAATATCACTGTCGTCGATCGACCTGGTAAAGAAAATTTGGTAGTAGATTTCCTCTCTCATATTCAGCATGATGATGGTGCTAAACCTGTTGATGATACTTTCCCTGATGAACATCTCTTTGTCGTGACTGTTCAAACCCCTTGGTTTGCAAATATTGATAATTATTTAGCAACAGGGAAGTTACCAAGCCACTTGTCTCCTCATGAGACATGTCGAATTGTCATCTAGAGTTCTAGTTACTCTTGGGCTGATAATGACCTTTTTTGTACCAGCCCATATCTTATTATTAGACGATGTGTACAGGAGGACGATATGATAGAAATCCTCTGTGCATGCCATGATGGGCCATGTGGAGGACACTTTTTTGACCAGCAGACAACATACAAAGTGTTGCATTCTAGTTATTACTGGCCACACATTTTTACGGATGCTGCTAGGTATGTTATAGGATGTGACAGTTTCTAAAGAATGGGTAGATCTACGTCATCGGACGAGATGCCTTTAGAGACTCAGGTCATGATTGAGCCTTTTGAGAAATGGGTTCTTGATTTTGTAGGACCTATCTCTCCCATGTCCCGCAATAAGAAATACATCATGGTTTGCACAGATTATGTCACCAAATGGGTAGAAGCTAAATATTTGTTCTGATCTACAGAGAAATCTGTGGTAGAATTTATATACGAATAGATATTTACTCGGTTTGGTGTGCCTAGGGAAATTGTCACTGACCAAGGTTCTCAATTCACCTCTAAATTAATGAAATAAATTACCATGAAATTTAGTATACGACATTGCAAATCCTCACCTTACCATCCACAAGCTAATGGCCAGGTAGAATCAACCAATAAGGTCTTGGAAGCTATCTTAACCAAAACTATTCAGCTACATCATAAAGATTGGACAGATAGACTCCCAGAAGCTTTGTGGACCTATAGAATAACTTGGAGAAACACTACTGGACATACACCCTATGATTTAGTATATGGGAAACAAGTCCTTTTACCTATTGAATTCCAAGTTAAGACTTTTTGTATAGATGTACAATTAGGTATGGATTTGGAAGAGGCACATAAACATCGAATCTTACAGATTAATGAATTAGATGAGATTAGGCAAGATGCACTGCAAAGGAAAATGTTAATAAAAAATCAACGAAAGAAATGGCATGATAAATTTATTAAGTGAAAGCAATTTAATACCAAGGATTGGGTATTACTATTGTATGGGTCCATATGAGGTAGTTATGACCTTCGATAATGGGTCAGTAGAAATTAAGACAATTAACGATTCACAAAATTTATTTGTTGTAAATGGACACAGACTTAGAATTTATCATCAACCAATCTCTAGACAAGATTTTGTGAAGAATGTCTTACAACAAAAGGAGATGGAGATGGTTGAAGAGAAAGTCATTCCTCCTCCTCCTGATTCTTAAACTATTTTGTGTTGTTTCTATGTACATATGTAAATATATCTTTATTTATTTAATAAATAAAAGTCATTTCTGATAAGCTGACTACATTCATGCAGGGAATTTGGTTGTATAATCAACTTATGGAATTTTGTCAAATAAAACAGGAAGGCTCTTTTCCTTTATCTAAACTTTGATAAAATTTATATGACTTTTTCTTGATGCATATGTTTTTCTTTTTGCAAATAAAATCTGAATCATCTAATAAGTGGTTTTGCAGTTGATTACAAGAACCTTGTTTTTCTTATCAGCTCATGAAATGATGCCTAAAAAGGGAAGTGTTCTGAGAACTTATAATTCATCCTAACTCTTTTTATTTAAAAATAGGGATTTATAATAAAATTAAAATATTCCCTATATTATTCTTACCCACTTTCTTTGATGATTCCTTATGATTTTATGGTGATTGATTCAGATATGTATTTTTCATACTTATCATTAAAACAGTTGCTTAAGACCTATTTTAATGATCATGTGATTCAAATTTCTATTTTACACCTAAGGACTACTAGTTCATCATGTACTCATTATCAAAACTTGTCTCTCAAGGATTTTTGAGAAAACTCAAGAGTAAGTGAAATTCCTGCTTGTGGGGAACATTACTTCTTTATATGAAGAAGATAGACTGAGAAGTCCAAGAACAACTTTAAGTTATTATCTTTTGACATGATTTATAATTAATCCATTATAAATTTTTCTTTACTTATAAGGTTTGCGTTCAAAAATCTGAATTATGTGTTTAGCAAGCTTAAATCGCTCTAAGTACCAACCGACTTCCACATGTTAAAAAAAAAACCTTTATACGAAGCAAACCCGCTGAAGTACTGAACAGGATTCATGGCAGAGGGTCCATGCTAAGTAATATCTTTAAACAAGGAAGCCTAGTAAGTGCAAGTAAACCCGTCGGGGTACTGAACAGGCTCGCTGATAGAGGAGCTATGCTTTCATGGTACCAAGATAAACCCACCGAGGTACTGAACAGGCCTACTGGTAGTAGGGAAATATCAGGTAAAAGAGGTCTAGTTAATGCATTACTATGCACATGGTTCGTAAAAAAAAAGATACAAAACAAACAAAGAAGAAACATAACAATACATGTTTAGGCCAATTCTTCATCATGTCATTAGAGAATGGTTGTAACTTGGACTTGGGACTCTATCATCTAATTCAATAATACCTAGGATATGATTATTCTAGAAATGGGACCCATATTTATAGAAATCTCACAAACTTTAAGGTGAACTTAAAATATTCTTGGGATGACAAGATATCCTTAAATGAGGCATGGATGACTAGTTTCTCCTATGGTATTTTTTTGCATCAATTATATCCTTATTATTTGTATGATTCTCTTAACCACTATTATTCTTGATGGAAATACATATCTGAATCATCTCCATTTACCAGTTAGTATTTCTTTTTCTGACTAAAATAATATCATCATTTTAGAACTATTTGTTATATAATTTGGAACTCAGTCAGTTTTTCTTTGATGGCTTGAGGACATGCCATATTTTTGGTTTGGGGTAATATTAGAACTATTTTTACTTTCTGAATGTTTATATAAAGTTTCATTTCTTTCTGACAAAACTGTAGATGTTTTCAGATGTCTTTCACGATAATGCAATTAACGGAAGACTGTTTTAATCTGTGAAGGACAATGCAATGAAGGTTTAATAAATCTGGTTTACATCATCATATTGTGTGCGTACAACCCATAAATTTTACTGCATAATTAGTAGCATTCAGATCCAGTAAGGTGTATTTTTGAACAAAAGGTCCATATGAAGGGTCGAATGATGGGGTCGAATGGAATGCCAAAGGACGATCTGAATGAAAATTATAACTTTATAATGACATGATGCTAAAATGTCAAATCCTTTTTATTTTCACAGGAAAAGAGTTTAATTAGTTGCATCATATTTATAATTATTAGGCCCCGTTCACATGCTTACACACGCATTATGATTTTATTAACACTCAACTTGACCTATGATTTTGATTACGATTTTGATATGAGATTATATAGTTTAACTCTATATTGATATGATATAATTTTAAGATATTTACGACCATCATTTCCCTTGTCCTCTTATCAAATCACATGTGGAATTCGTCAAAGTCCTATCACTGTATTTATTAGAATTATTATCGTTTTCAATGCATCTTTATGGGTTCCGTAATAGATAAATCATTCAAACTGTGCAAAGTTTACTTTGGACATGGTTGAATATATTAGAACCTTACGAATTCATCAACACATGCGTCCTTATGACGATACATGATTCAAAGAATGAATCCATAGTGTGGTTGGCTGAGCGTGCAAAATCGTGGTCTCATGATCATTCAAGCGCTTAGACATATTACATTTTAAACCTAAGATATTTTCCCTTTCCCTCATTTACCTTCATCTTCGCATATATATTCAGATGTTGTTTCTCATATACTCTGCAACCTCTGCATTCTTCGTCCCTATTTGAACAATGCCTAATCGTCTTGAGCCTGAAAACTATCAAGACCTATTTCAGATTCTATAATTTCAGGAATGCCGGGAGATTTTCTTCCGAGAAGGATGGAATCCATTTCTTCATCTTTTGTAGGGATATGATGAGGATATTTCACTGTTATTTGTGAAAGGATTTGATGGTAAAATGGCCAGCATTGGTCATCTCCTTTTTCCGGTAACCGAAGAGACCATTGCAGTAGTGACCAAGCTCCCAAGAGAAGGAACCCATTGGCATAAGCATTTGTTTCTCCCTTGGTCGGCCTACTACTTCACTCTCATGCCTAGAATTTTAGCATGTATCAGGAAGGAAGGGGTTTCACAAAGAATGGATTAAGCCCAAGTACCTCAATCCTCTAACGGTCATCATTCACCTTATAATCTACGAGGGTAAGTTTACTGTGTTCAAAGTTTTCCATCTTCACTTACTTGCACATTTTGTTAATCAACACTTCCTTAATTTCCCATTTTATTTCCTTAAAATCTTGGAAAAAAATGTCAAGTCAAGTTAGAAAGAATACAGTCAATCCTATGGGGAGTTTGTACCATCACAGCCTGATTAAACTCCTGATTGTGCATCAATTGAAGGAAAGGAACTAGACTTGGGAGAATTTTGTGTTTAAAGTCTTAAACCCTCATTTAGCTATACGAAAACACCCTCGGCACATTCAGGATCCTAAACTCAGTCAGAACCTTCCTAAGGAAGGGAAAAGCCCTAAAATTGTGCATATTGACGAAGATACACCAGAAGCAAGTTCACCTGTCCATTCACCTACCCCTGTTAACCTTGAGTCTACCAAATTTACACCTGTTCCACTAATTTGAACCAAGAGCAGGAAGGTGAAATCCGTTCCGACCCCTGTTCAACCCACCATTCAGACTGACCATCCAGATCGTATGATTAAAGTGAATGAACCCATCTCTGATTCACCCTTGTTTATATTACCCAGTATCTCTATTGAATTGCTCAAAGCTGCTATTCTTGAGACTACTTCTCCATATACTCAAGGTAAGGATTCTGAAAAACAAATTCCCTCCATTGACCTTGAGACACCACCCAGAGAATTGAGTCCGTATCAAGATTTCAAACAACCCACAGAGCCATCTACTCCTCATCAGCTGAAAGTAGACTAACTAACTCAGGCATTGGCACGGTCAGCAAGTCGAAATGAGGAATATGCCAAGATAATTGATAGTCTTCGCCAAGAGAACAAGGAGCTGTGTATACAAGTCAAGGCCATTGAGTACCTTAACAAGGCCATCACCTCTTCACATGAATCTCATCAGGAAAGGAACACTATTTTAAAGACATAGGCCATGAAATTTAAATTTAAATCTCCTGTTTCATCTGCTAAGTCGAAGGCAGCTGCTGACGCAGCTCCGCCTTCTTCCTAAAATTCCATTTTTTCACTCATTGGGACCTGACATCTCTCCGGTTTGGGGGAGTGTTGATCCTGATTTTGTCACTATTTTTGACTATTAATATACTCTTTTGGAATCTATTTTGTCATCTTTTTGGCATATTTCTTGTCATCTAGCTTATCATCCAGTCCTAGGTACAAACACATTTGGAATTTATGCAAGCCTTGTTTTATTTCCATTATTCGTGATTTTATTAAGAAATTCTATGATATTTGGAAACATGCCTAATAAATGGATTTGTTTTTCATATTATAGTTTTCAAACGAGCGTCCAAGTGGACATGGACTCATGCTAAACATGCATAGATCATATCCAACTCACCATCCAACCCTCCGATCAATCCGCGTGCTGTTAGTTGGCATATTCCCAAACAATTAAGGCACATAACAGTTTTTTAGTTGCTCCATTGTCCATGCGTTATGCTGCTTTGATGTCCCTTTCTCTAGAAGGCTTACCATCCTCCCCTTTCCATGTGACACCAAGATGCATGACCACATTGACAAAGACCCATGCGACCATAGCCCGTGCGAGGAGAACCGACGCATGAAATCTCAGGAAGGTGGCTGCACGTTGTTTCCAAACGTCATAACATTGTTTAATTATCAGTTAAAGATTGAATATTTTTGGAGCGGTCGACCACTGAAAGGGTCAACCTACTCACCTATGTAAAATCTATATAAAGGCGTCTCCAAGAGAGAGCCGAGCTAGCTAGTTAGTTGGTGGATTAGTCATTGTAAAAGAAGCTTTGTAAACTTTGTTTCAAATTCAATATAAAGTTATATTTTCAGTTGCGCATACATGTTTCTACTATCGTGAGTGGTTGATTAGTTGAAGCACAACCTTGATTGCTGAGAGGGCCCCTCAACAACCAGCGGTCTCCCATTTCTGTGTATTTTCGTTCTTTCCTTTATTGTAGCTAAGTAGTTTATATTTTCAGTCTCTGTGTGTAGTTCAGTTCTGTTATAAATTGATATCGTTTATTTCCATGACTTTTGTAATATGTGTTTGCTATAAGTTATATGACTTATACTATATTGTTAAAATAGTTTTCATTTCCAGAATCGCAAATGGTCGACTGCACAATAGTTGTTTTTAGTTTTCTTTTCAGCATTGTTTCTTAGTTTCATAATTGCAATTAGATAGATTTTGATTAATCTAACATCTTAGGCTCAGTTCATATCTAGATTCAATTCTGTCAATTCCAATTTAGCTCTAGGCTAGTTTTAGTTATTTTTCATTTGACTTGTTAAATAATATGAAATAATCTCTCTTTTAATTAGTATAAGTTACTCTTATTCTTCTGTTGTTTTAATTGTTAAAATAAGCTTATTCACTCTTTCCTTTACCTTGCAATATCATATGCACAAGTCAGCTGATATTAAGAATCATTTAGGCCATCTATTTTGTAGTTTGCATTATTTTCTCATTCAGACTGTCATATGGACACTCTGTCCATAATGTCATTTGGATTGTCTGTCCAAACTGTCGTCCAGACCTTCGTTCAACCTTTCATATTTTCTATTTTGTTTTATGCTTGTTTAAAGTTCAGTCTTCTTATTTCTAAAAATATATTACTTTCTGCAATTGAACAGTAACTATCTATGTCTAGTTAGGACCTTACTTTACATAATATAAGTCCCATAATTACTTTTATCCTTTGTCTCTTTTATCTTAGGTTGTTTTTGGATTGTATACCCTCTGTCTTTGAGTTCTTCCTTATTGCTTTTGTTGTAGGATTTGTCAATTGTAGCCTTAGTTGAGTTACTTCAATCTTATGTAATTAAATTCAGGGTTTAAGTTACTAATTTTATTGTTTAAAAGGAATCTTAGGTTTTTAAAGTCTCTAGCATAGGATTTCTATTTCTTATTTTATAGTTACTGAATATTTCCAGAAAATAGATTTAGATTTAGGAAACATAATATCTTTATTAAGTTTTCTACTTGCTTCTTTATTAAGTTTTATACTTTCTTTTATTAAGTTTTCTACTTGTTTCCCAATTATAGTTGTTTCATGTGAGAATAGTATACCCTTAATTCCAAGTGGTCTATTAGAAGAATCTCGTTTCTTAGTTAATAGGTTGGTTGTTAATAACATCTTTTTAGAGTCATTTGCTTATGGAATAAACAAAAAATGTTTACTATTGCTTGTAATTGGACACTACTTAGTTTACATTTATTTGTAGAAGTTAAATTATATCTAATCCCATTCAGTTTCTTTATTTATTTTGAAATCCTTTTTGATACAACTCTTTCTCTAGTTCCAATCACAATGAATGCATATCCTCATAATACCCAAGGAGAGTGGAACTAGATAAGTTGATTCAAATCACTATATATTTGTCAAATTGCATGTATATCTTAGTTATTGGGTTTATTAGATAAACTAAATAGTTATAATATTTTGTCACATAATATAATATTTTGCATTCATATAGTAATAGTACTGAATTTGTTTTAGCCTTTCTAATTCACAGATTGAGAAGCAGAATAATGAATTTATAGAGTACACTATAAAAGAGTAATTTAACTTCTTAGAATAGTACTATTTATAAATACATAGTATATGGTTGATAGAGTAGAGTAGTATAGCTTGATAGTCCTCTAATCTAGTAGTCTTGTCCCAACCTAATTACCTTAGTAGTTGAATTTTTGGAGTTTGACTTGGTTTTTCATTTTGAAAGATCTTTCGATCTTTTATTTGTTAAAATATTTTCATGAAACCTTAGGAACCCTTCTTCCTTTGCATATATTTTGTGTCAACTCTAAGATTACAAACCTCGGTCGACAATTAAATATTTAGTGAATTAATTAAGACAATAAAACAACCAACACTAACTCATGTTGATAATATTCAACATCATCTTCTTCTTCGAGACCCTCTTCATTACCTTCCTCTACGTTATACTTTACCGACCTTCCCCTTGGATCGTGTCTCATAAAAAATGACCAACCCCCTCTGCCTGGAACCTCTGAGTAAAATACATGTTCACATTATTTTGGAATAACATAGGGCTCAGTTCCTCACTCAAACAAACTTGTATTAACCATGGTAAATCCATTATCATGCTCAATAATAGTTTTATCGGGATCATATTGATTAAATCGTAACCTATACCATTTGACAACGAACATAACTACCTTGAAGGAGTTAAAGTCACACTAAAGAATATCTTCCAAATACCCATAGTATTGATTTTTTGAGAGTTCTAGATGTCTGTCACTTCTAGAGGAAACATTGATCACCTCAAATACTGCAAATATCCCACCATATGATGTTTTCTTCGTTTTATCCAGCTTTTTTATGCGATATTTACAGCCATTTCACCACATAGCCTTATGGTATTTTACCTACAACAAGCCATACACGTAAATATTATATCACGATCCATTTATGATTAAGCGCTTATTTATGTCCTACATGGAAAAAATCAATGTGTACATTAATATATTTGCAAAAACAATAAATAGTGTGGTTGATTAATATGCTTGTCTGCTTATCTTTTAAACCATATGCTAAATCGATTTCCCTTTGTGTAAGATTGGTATCTCCATTGCGATGTGCTGCTTTAACCAATGAAGCCACACTTTCCCATGATATTTCATGACCAGATTGTTCACATCATTCAATACATACCTTCATATAATCAAGATTTTTTTTATCTATAAATGAAGTGCATCCCACTCTTGACCAACTCTTTGATGAAGATAAAATTAAAATTCTATACAAATGTATATTCACTTAACAAAGTATACACTTTTAATTGATGCATGCTGAATATTAAAAATAGAATATGTATGATATATACATAAAAATCAAAAGTCAAATGTATTACATTAATTAATCTCCACTAGCTAATAATTACCTTTCACCTTTCTCGATCTACCTTTCCCCTTTGGGTACTCCCCTTCGAAATTGCTATTGGATTGCGGATCACAAATGCGACCTAAATTGATATTTGATGCCAATTTTGGAAGATATTCACTAATATACATCATGTTTTGGTATGCCATTTATCCCTCCATCATAGAACCCTCAGGACATGCTCATTGTCTAACCAAACCCTTCAAAAATTTCAAGTGCCTCTCAACCATCTACATGGACCTTGCGTGTACAGGTCCACACAATTCAATATCCTTAAGTTGGTGTATGAGGTAGTGTTCTTGTGCATTGAAAAAATCCGAAGGTATATGCTTCTACATTTTACACATGAGACGAGGAATTTCTCTCCTCCAATACTTTATATCTTCTTTATGAGTTTCTTTAGATGACAACCATATACAAGTGATGCAAACCAATCACGAGATTTAACAAAAAAATATTATATTACATAACATGAATGAGGGCATAAAAATCAAATATAAGTTCTACAATAAATTAAACAAACACTAAGCACATGAAAAAAATCGCTACTTACCTCATGTATTTCCCAATATTATATATAACTTGTTTGACATTGTTGTTAAAGTTGTCCAGGAGAGAGAGAGGTAGAACATACTATAACAATATACAAATTGTTTCATTTTTTTTAACAAAAAGTAGACAAAAAAATACCAGAAATATGCACTAGAAGAAAAAATATAGCAATAATTATATGCATACCATAATAATTACCTTCATGAAGATATGCCAATCATGCATTTTCACCCCCACAAAATCACCTTTTTTTGTTATGATATTCTTCATGTTCGAACAAAATCCGGTGGAAAATTTAATTTTTCGCATGAATTCTTTTACAACATTACTTTGTTGCTCCGTTAACATCCATGGAAGTGAGTTTATATTAATTTGGTCTCCGTTTCTATGAAATTGAATGATATATTTCATTGCATGGTTGGATTCTTGAATGTGATTGCAAAATTTGACATTTTTTTCTTTCTCACTCCTTCCATCCAATATTCGTCATAATGTTCTAGCCACATTCTTTTTGATTTGCATTGTATCAAATAGATGAGAAATTTGTAGGTGCTCATAGTAGGACAACCTACTGAGTTGTTTAAGATAAATTTTCATTCCCTGTGGAATCCCATTAATGCCTTCATGATCACAATGACCATCATGAATCATAGTTTATAAAGAAATTACAGAAGTCAATTTATATTACAGTGAACAACACACAATAAAAAAGAATTCATAACATTTCATATACAATGATTCATACATACCTTGATGATTTCTATTATATTGCAACTTCCATAGGTGAGGTGTCATTCTCTGCGGTTTTAATGTAGTCTCTTTCTTCCCATTGAACAAATGTTTTTTTGTAGTTCAATACTTATTATTCTTAGAGAGGAAGTGCCTATACTAATCAAACACCTCCTTTCCTAAACTTTTGGAATGACAAGATTTGATCCTAGGACCACAAATTGAAATTGAAAATTTTCCTTTGTCTGAAGACATACATAAAGATATGGATTATCTATGTCAATTATAATTATATATAAAATGAATGGATTATTTAAAAAAACATGCGTGCATAATATATTAACTAGTTCATAAAAATAAATGCAATTAATGTGGAACTTATAATTACACCAGCTTAGATCCAGCTTTACCCGGCTCTATCATGCGCCGAGAGGGATCAAATATTTCGAGGTGCAAACCCTGCTTCAACAATTGCACTCCAAAAAAGGGTTTGCACCTTGAAATATTTGATCCCGTAAAGCTGGATCTAGGCTGGTTTAGTTATCACCTGAATTAGCTCCACGCTGTGTCATTTAGTTATTACCTGCTGTAACATACATATTCTCTATTTTTAATGTATTCTCTTTATTTACTTCGGACTATACTTTGATATAAGTGCACGATTTTTTATTGAAGTACTCAAATAAAAAATGCATTTATGTATTTTGATTGAGTACTGGAATCAAAAAAGCATTTCTGGTATCACAAATCTATACAATTATAAATGCAGATATTAGGAAATGTTTCAAAGTCTAGAATTCATAAAACAGGTAGGCAACAAATATATATCCAATATGCAACAAAACAAAAAACATGAAAACAAATATATGTTCCAAACCTTATTAACAACCAAGCAACATGCATTACCAATCTGAACCAAAGGTTGGTAACATTTTAACATTCATATATATTCAAATCGTAAACATCGACATCAGTCAAATGCTCAAAACATTTTAACATCTACAATGTTAAAACGTTGGTAACAATTTTAACATTTATTCAAATGGTAGACATTCAGATAAGTCAAACGCTTCAAACATTTTAACATCTAGATCTCAGGCATAAAAAAAATAGAGAGATGAGCAAAACTAATAGATAAGCAAAACTGAGAGAGATAAACGTCGTCGTGGGAAAATAGAGAGATAAGCAAAACTGAGAGAGAAAATTATACAGTCTGAGAGAAAATTATGTAAGCATAGACAATCAGTTTCCATAGCATGTTTAATTCTTACAAAGGGATCTCCATGGATGTAAGCCTCAATATTGTGGTTGGCCAAACCTACTAATCATTTAATTTCCCAATAATGTCTCCGGATGTTTAATCATCTTTCTTTGTATTGTTTTGTTGCACATTAGCCATACACCATTTGCTCTATTATATGGTATTTTATTTGGTTGGTGAACTAAGTTGTTGAGGTTAAGAAAAGAAAAAGGCTCTTCATATTAATAAACTCTCCACTTACAGAATACTTTTGAAGAAATCAATCTACACTGCCAAAAATGGGATTATTTAAATTTTGTCTACCACTGCGATTTTGATTCAGGCTGCAATCCTTTCTTTGTGTTGAACTCTTTGACGTTTTATATTCATCAAAAGTCTTCTTATGAAATACCAGGATAATAGGCCAAGGTGCAGTAACGCTACATGTGATTTTTATACATGTCTGATAAGAAGACTACGAAGGATATGTAAAATGCCCTGGTTAGCCCAGAAAAAGAATATAAAAAGGTCCGTTAAATTTATCTTAATTAACTTGGTCTTATCCTGGAAACTGGGAAATTAGAAATAAGAACCTAACACTGTACTTGGTAATTTTTATAGTGTGAGCCTGGCCTATTTGTAAATTCTACTGTATGAACCTTGCATGCTGGTGAATTCTATTGCGTGAACATGGCATTTACTTGGTAATTTATGTTGCATGAACATGGCTGTTTGTAATTTAACCTGTATTAATGTGGAATTGTATCCGGTAATTGATCGTTATTAACGTGGTAGCATTCGATACGCTGGTTAATATATCTTCATTCACCTTGGGTGGAGTAAGTTAGATCTGGGAAAAATTTTAACATTTAGTTGGCAACAATTTTAACATTTATCAAATTGCAGACGTTGGTATTGGTAAAACGCTGGAAACATTCAAGATTCAGATTTATTCAAAATGTAGACATCCATATCGGGGTTAAGAATCAAACGCTGGAATATTCACCATTCATATTTATTCAAAATGCAGACATCCAGGTCATGGTTAAGAATCAAAGCGCTAGAATATTCAACATTCCGATTTATTCAAAATGCAAAAAAAAAGAGATCACAATCCATACCTGAGATTTGTTTATAAGAATGCAGCCGCAGCCAATGGAGATCACGATTCAAACTCAGATTGGTTTATAATAATATACTCGTATTAGATAAGTCAAACGCTTCAAACATTTTAACATCTAGATCTCAGGCATAAAAAAAATAGAGAGATAAGAAAAACTGAGAGAGAAAATTATACAGTCTGATAAGAAGACGACGAAGGATATGTAAAATGCCCTCGTTAGCCCAGAAAAAGAATATAAAAAGGTCCGTTCAATCTATCTTAATTAACTTGGTCTTATCCTGGAAACTGGGAAATTAGAACTAAGAACCTAACACTGTACTTGGTAATTTTTATAGTGTGAGCCTGGCCTATTTGTAAATTCTACTGTATGAACCTTGCATGCTGGTGAATTCTATTGCGTGAACATGGCATTTACTTGTTAATTTATGTTGCATGAACATGGTTGTTTGTAATTTAACCTGTATTAATGTGGAATTGTATCCGGTAATTGATCGTTATTAACATGGTGGCATTCGATACGCTGGTTAATATATCTTCATTCACCTTGGGTGGAGTAAGTTAGATCTGGGAAAATTTTTAACATTTAGTTGGCAACAATTTTAACATTTATCAAATTGCAGACGTTGGTTGGTATTGGTAAAACGTTGGAAACATTCAAGATTCAGATTAATTCAAAATGCAGACATCCATATCGGGGTTAAGATTCAAACGCTGGAATATTCACCATTCATATTTATTCAAAATATCTAGGTCGGGGTTAAGAATCAAAGCGCTGGAATATTCAACATTCCGATTTATTCAAAATGCAAAAAAGAGAGATCACAATCCATACCTGAGATTTGTTTATAAGAATGCAGCCGCAGCCAATAGAGATCACGATTCAAACTCAGATTGGTTTATTCCTGAGACAAATCTGTAATTGCTCTTACAATATATATATATATATATATATATATACACACCTAAGATTATTAATTATTAAGCCGACTTTTATATATAGATATATAAGCCGACTTTTTTATGTGACACGTGTCATCTCCACATTGAGCACGGAATCACACTTCTACCTCATACCGGGCTGTAGAATGCGCCTCTCGGCGCAAAAATGAAAAATGGGTTAACCCTGGGGCATCATGTATTGTACAAACAAGCATTGCATGGAATTGAAATGATCGTTTTCATATTTTTATAGATATGACATACATAGTGATGCCATTCCATAACTTTAGTAGCTCGTCAATAAGAGGTTTGATATATACATTCATATCTTTAACTTGGTACTTACCTGATTGATTTGAACATATAATATATATAATTATTACAACCATTTAGATATATAAACCATGCACAAGAGAAAAATAATATATATATATATATATATATGAAGAAATGAAACAAAATACAACAAATGAGATGCCGCTACATTAAAACAAAAAGTTGTAGGAACATACCTAGAAAAATCATCGACAACATTATGTGCTCCCTATTTATTGACAACCATGGAGGAATGTTATTGTTGATAACAAAAATAGGCCACACCGAGTAAACAAATCTCATCTTTGCAAATGGATTGAAACCATTTGCTACCAAAGAAATCCTAATATTCCGAGGTTCTTCTTTAAAGTGAGACCATTTTTTCTCCATATCTCTAAATGCAGAACCATCTATAGACATTCAAATATTTTCATCTTGACTTATGTTTCGTTCATGGTAATCCATAAATTGCGCTATGTTTTTTAACCTAAACAGTCGTTGCAAATGTGGAATAATCGGAATATAACGAATAACCTTGCGAGGCATCTTTTTTGTTACGTGATATGTTTGATATCTATCAATATGACATTTCAGACATTTAGTTTCAAGTTCATACTGATTATAGTATATAATATGGTCATCGGGGAATGCATGAATTGCTTCATACTGCATTCCAATTTATTTCATGCTAGAAGATAAATATCGATGTGTGTGAAGTAAAATATTTGAAAGTGGTAACAAAAATTCAGCTATCAAGCTACACCAAATTAAAATAAAAATCTAGTTAATATAATATATAAATAATATTAATGAAACACATTTCATCCATATTAATTTGACTTATGAATTAATAGTAATTTTATTAGATGAACATTGATAACCTTTAGCGCAATCATATATATGTGATGGAATATATTACATACCTTAACATCCATGTCACTTATGTGTTTGAAAATGCATTCATAACCTTCAAGTTAATTATCAATAGTATAATAGAGAGAATATTTGTGTTGGATCCCTCATAAAGGGGTTTGTATCCCTTCTCAAGAAGAGGTAAATCATGAACACCATCAAAGTCATCATTTTCATGATCATCATGATCATCGTCATTCATTCTAACATTAAATTTATCATGGATCAATGTATTTGTACCATCATATTCAACTATTTTTTCAGTATGATCATCTTCTTCAATATGATCTCTAACTTGTTCTCCATTATTCACAGCTCCATGTTCCTCTGGTACTTGTTCTGAAAGCACGCCATCCGAATGATATGCCGTAGGATGTCTTTCCTTTATAATTACATGAAATCATCCATATATATTAGTTAATATAGTAAATATTAAAATAATACATACATTTACAAAAGAAATAGATATAAAAAGATATATAATGCAAAAATTACAAATGGACGGTATTCATGTCCCCCCTCAGTGTGTCCATGTTCCATACACTGTTTTTTGGCTGTTGTGATCTTTATTCTTCTCATTTTAAAGCCCCTGCATGACTACATGGACAATAACATTTCCCATCACCCTTTTTTTTCAGTCCATCCCACAATCTAGCAAGTAATTGTCGATTTTGTTCGTTTGACATTTTCTCATAAAGAGATTTAATGAATATTATAGATATTAAAAAATCAAGCTCCACACTTCATTATTTTTAATCACAAAAACAATTGAAATAATTGTGTATTCTTTTACAGAAAATAGTTTGTGTGAAGAATATAATTTCCGCATACTGTCACTTGTATAACAAACATGTTGGAATGTTACCATAATTTTTAGCTTTTAAAATTTAAAATTCATCGGATATCCGACGATATCACCCTAGTTATTGTTATCATGGATATGTCGGATATCCGATGGATCTCGTCGGATAACTGACAATCGTCAGATAGCTGACAACTCCATGTATGAATTAAAAAAAATTGATCAAAATTTGTAATTTTGAAGGTGAAATCCGACGACACAGTCATCTTTGTTGGATTGCGTCGGATTTGCTATTCGAATTTTGCGTTCAAATTTTGTTGTGCCAATACTACAAGAAGTTCGTTGCGAACTTCTCCTTCATATATTCCCCTTTACATGGTTTGACAAGCGTGAAAAAAGTCTTTCAATGGGAAGGTAAGCAACAAAAATCCTTTGACACACTGAAAGAAAAAGATCATCATAGATCCAAATATTGCATTGTTGTATCTACAAAAACCATTGATATAGAAACTAATCCTAGTGGTTATGCAATGGGGGCAGTCTTAATGCAACATAAGAAACTGATTTGCTATCATTTTGAAACTTTCTCTAAAACAATAATCAACTATCCTACTTATGAAAAAGAGTTGTATGCATTAGTACAAAGTGTTAAAAAGTGGAAACATTACCTGATAGTGGGTAAAGAAACAATCATACATACTAATTGTGAACCACTACAATATCTACAATCACAAACTAAGCTACAACAATCAAGGAATTTCCAGTGGATGGGTTTTCTACAAAAACTTCATTTGGTTATTAAGTATAAGAAAGGTATCATCGGATCCAATTAATTCATTCAACGGATCCAGTTAATTTATTAAGTGGATCCAGTTAATTCATCAAGTAGTGCACAAATAGTTGGAATCAAGTCAATCCAAGTACAAAGAACGACATTACAAGCATCAAATAGATCATAATTTCCAGATTGGTGATTAAGTATGGATTCATATCAGCAAAGATCAACTTCAAGGTAAAGGACTACAATTAAAACCTATCATGTATCACTAATACATAATATCAAAATTGCGACGGTTTTTCGTTTCTCTTTCCACGTTTTATCATCTCAATTGTGTTAATAACAGTCATGACGTTTTGTGGATATAACGATGACCTTTATAAGTTGTCGATATAGAGAAGAAAAATAGCTGCCACGTGTCTTCTATATGGTGGCATTGAAATTGATTTTTTAGAATTCATTTTCTACATTTTGTTGCTCTATCGACAACGTTTTTGTCCCTATAATGATGAAAATATGGCCAAAACTACTAGACAAAATCTAGTTTCCACACAAAAACGTGGATCAATTTCGATGAACATTTGTCTCTCTATCGATGAATTCTGGAATTTGAACAAAAATCTCTTCCACCCAAAACCGTGGAAAACCAATCTTTATCGATGAAATTTGTGATGGTTTTTCGTTCCTATTTCCACATTTAGTCGTCTCAATTGTGACAATGATGACCACGATGTTTTGTCTCACTTATTTTGTCTCTATAATGATGAACTTTATAATCCATCAATATAGAGACAAAAACTGGCTGCCACATGTATTCTATACGGTGGCCTTGAAAATGATTTTTTTTAATTCATTTTCTATGTTTCGTCGCTCTATTGACAAAAGTATCAACCCTATAACGAAGAAAATATGGCCAAAAACTACTAGGAAAAATTTTGGTTCCACACAAAATCGTGGAACAGTTTCGACGAACGTTTGTCTCTCTATTGACGAATTCTAGAATTTGAACAGAAATTTCTTCCACGCAAAACCTTGGAAAGCTAATATCTATCGACGAAATTTGCAAGTTGAACGGTAATTGTTCCATGAAACTGGGTCACTATAGAGACATTATTCATGGAAAGCAACCCGGGGTTTCGACGGTTTTGTAATACCCACGACGAAAGTGCATCGATATTGAGACGAAACCTGGAGGTTTAAAAAAAATTAAAGAACCGTGGAAAGGCACATTCCTTTCCACGGTTTTGGATCTTCAATAATTACTTGTGATTGATGTGTAGTCTCGTGGACCTTTTAATTATGTTTTAGACTAGATTTAATCAACGGTATAGAGCATATTTCCACAAGGTAATTCTGAGCCACAAACTGAGGAAAACCTGCCATGTGATTTGATGTTTTAGGGAAGAGTTTAATACATGTAAATCACATAAATTTTTTAGATCTTATAAAACAAAAAATGAAAAATGAATTAATATTTAAAATGGCATAAAAGCTGTGATTAGTACCTAACAAATCCAAGTTAGGCAGATGGGGTCAATTGAGGATCTCATGGAGGCTTTAGTGATTAAAGACTAGATAGGGTTGAATGGTTCAAACCCAATCTGCTCTTTAATAACTAGATCCACTTCATAAATCTTCAATAGGAAAATCCTAAGTTAGACATTAGATATTTATCAAACAAGAGCCATGAGGTGGCAATGTCATCGCAATTCCTAAAAATTATTACTACAAGACAAATTCTATAGAATGGAAATATACCTTTGTTTCAACCACAACAAAGCTTCCCATGCCAAACCAAGAAATCTATCATAATGCACTTGTAATATAACTACAAATGATAGCTTCAGAGATGGAGGATAAAGGATAATTTCTCTTACTAGGTTTTAAAACTCGAGACTCCTCTTCCCCATGAGAAGGTTGGAAGAAGCTTGGACGACTAGAAAATAACCTCCATTTCCACCCAAAAAAGGCTTCACGTGCAATATTTTGGTTTGGTAGAAAATAAACAGGAAAAAAACTTCCAAGCTTTTGGTAGAAAATGAAAACAAAAACACAATTTTGAATAGTAATTTAAAGAAATGATGAAGAAATGGAGCCAAAAACTAAAAACAAACAGTTCTGATAGAGGGAAAGTGGTTAAAAAATAGAGGTGGGAAATGCAAAGAGAGAATATAAGAGTGATAAAAGCAGGGAATTGTACATAAAGAACACAACAAAGACAGTTAAGTCTGATATTCTTATGTTTCTATACAAATATTGGATAGGAAGCATGATGAAGAGGCTAGAAATGAAAATAGCAAAGTTATATTATACGACAGGTACAAGCAAGTCATATAAAATATTAATGCCTAGGGAGAATGTAGGCAATGCAAGAACCCTTACCTTATAAATCACCTTTTGCTAGGTCCATTGGCCCATACCGCTTGCAAAGAGTTGTCCTAATAAAAGAAAAACCATTTTTTTGGCTGGAAATTAAATTTATAAATTAAATAAATAGTCCATTCCTAGGCCTATACACAAGTGGTCATTTTGCTAGGCATGGAAAATATCAAAATACTCTATGAAATAAAAAATGTGAATACAATTAAATCAGCTAACGCTGTCTGGAAAGTGTGTTCTTGGGGTAATTCCACCAAGAGATGTGGTTCTGGAGTCACATTCCACATGTCCTACGAAGGAAATCAACAATCAATATATCCAACACACATTTTCCACCATAATATCAACTCGCATTTAAATGCTATATTATAATACCGTTGCCTCACTGATGTGGAAACTTGTGTTTGTATGCAATAATATTTCTTTAACCATTGTATTAAAATGAAAAAAAAAACACACAAATTTTAAAGTTTAAGACATAAATATATTAAATACACATATAAATAGTTTTTTACTAGAAAAGTGTGGACACTGTTAATAACACCATCCTGTCAAACAATATAAAGAAAAACAGAGGAAAGAGTCATGTTATCTTACTATATGAATAAAATGTCACTAAATACTCCAGATAAATATTTTGTATCTATGAAATGTTAACTTTCCAGTAAATAATAGCCCGCATGGGTGTGGCTCATTGGCGGTTCAGTTGTTATGAAGTCACTTGTTGTAAATTGGAGGTCACGAGATCAAATCCCACCTGGGTTTACCTGTGTGCCATGTCTTGCAAAGGGTGTAGGGTACCTAGGGGTATAGTGGTAGTGGGAATGGATCCCTGGACCTTGTGTCATGCAAGTACCAGCCCAGCTCCAGTTGTCGATTCCCCTAGTTACTAAAAAAAAAATTCTAGTAAATAATATTTACATATGGAAATATTTGTTCTAACAAAATTCACTTTGAGGAGCTCATGGAATGCTTTTGTAGCGCACATATTAATACATTTTTTTTACTTATAAAAAAAAGAAACAATTTAGGGGAGGAAGTCCGGGGATGAAACTACAGAGCTACGAGCATGGGCTTGTTGTGAGAATCATTGCATATGATGTTTCCATCTTTATTCATTCTCTCATTACATCTTCCACATAGACTTGGGGACCGAAGTGGATCTTTCTTGACATATTTTCTATTATTTATTTCTCAGATTTTCTCCTAACAGTCCTTACAAACTCAGAGACTGACATCTTTTCAATGGCATCCTCCAACTGTAGAGTTAAATTCAAACCATTAAGAAGCAAAACCTTGAACATGAATTTGTTCTCCTCAGGTTCAGGCTCAGGTTTCTTCTTAGGAAGCACTCCAAGGTAGTCCTCATTACTGCTTCTTTTCCTCTTGTTAGAATATTCTACCATCTTGGACACAAGAAATGACAAACCACAGAGGGAATATTGTGTTCTTCTATTGAAACGCTTTCCTACACTTAGAATTTGCAAGAATTAATGCATGCAACAAGATTTCATTAGTTTATACAGAGAATGCTGTGGCTAGGGTCGATGTCTCACTAATTACTCAAAGCAATTATGCATGTACAACTCAAGACAAGCTCTAGTGTTCCACAATTGCTAAAAATATCCGCTCAGTAGCCTCAAAACCACTATGAGCAAACAAAAATAGTTCGCTATAGAATATTCGAGCTTCAAACTCCAAAAATTTTCCATTATCAAAGAAAAACTAACAATTGTGCTCAGGGTTTAATTGAATTGCAGTACATCCAGCTGACATCTAGGACGTTTGATATGCCACCAACGCTGGAGGAGTTGATATCAAAACCTACGTCATTGAAATATAGCCTAATCAACAATCAAATTAATAATATTAAAATAATTCTATTTAATATAAAATTTTAGGGGAGGAAGTTCAGGGATGAACCTACAGAGCTACGAGCATGGGCTTGTTGTGAGAATCATTGCATATGATGTTTCCATCTTTATTCGTTCTCTCAATGCATCTTCCACAGAGACTTGGGGACTGCAGTGGATCTTTCTTGGCCCCTTTTCTATTATTTATTTCTCACCTTTTCTCCTAACAGTCCTTACAAACTTGACAACTAACATCTTTTCAACGACATCCTCCAACTGTAGAGTTAAATTCAAACCATTAAGAAGCAAAACCCTGAACTCGAATTTGTTCTCCTCAGGTTCAGTCTTGTGTTTCTTCTTAGGAAGCACTCCAAGGTAGCCCCCATTGCTGCTTCTTTTCCACTTGGTAGAAGATTATGCCATCTTGGACACAAGAAATGACAAACAGTAGAGGGAATATTGTGTTCTTCTATCACAATGCTTTCCTACACTTGAATTTGTAAGAATTGATGCATTCAACGAGATTTCATTAGTTTATATAGAGAATGCTATGGCTGGGGTCAATGTCTCACTAATTACTCAAAGCAATTATGCATGTACAACTCAAGACAAGCTCTAGGATTCCATAATTTCTACAAAGATCTACTCAGTAGCCTCAAAACCACTATGAGAAAACAAAAATAGTTTGTTATAGAACATTCGGGCTTCAAACTCAAAAAAGTTGTCATTATAAAAAAAAACTAACAACCGTGCTCAGGGTTTAATTGAATTGCAGTACATCCAGCTGACACCTATGATGTCTGATACGCCACCAACGCTGGAGGAGCCGATATCAAAACCTATGTCACTAAAATATAGCCCATTCAACAATCAAATAAATAATATAAACATAATTATATTTAATATAAATTTTAAAAACTTTACAACCACGAAAAATTAAACAATGTATGGTTGGTTGGATTAATAGACATACCCATCCATATATATCACCGCTTGAGGTGACATAACAAGGGTTAAGAGCAACACAACCAAATTTGAGAAACATGCACACTATTAAACTTTTCAATGACAAGCATCCAATATAATGGAGAAAGGTCTTACCCAGTTATAATTTATTATCAAGAGACAATTGAAGATGATATCCATTAACCAAGCATCAAGTATCAAAGACATCCAATCAACCATCCATAAGCATCAAGTAAGAGTACTAAACAATAGTATAAGAATTCTCTTTACAACTTCTACTTGTTTTTTACCACAATTAGATATTTCGATTGGTTGTTATGAAGGCATTTATATTAGTAAGCCACTGCATTCGAGATGTATGAATTTGTAGGCATATCTATGTATGCTAACCTCTTATGGTTCAATTGATAGAAGAGGAGGAGGTGGATCTTATGGAAAATGAAAAAAGAAAGGATGGTGGAAACACACCCGATCCTTTTGCAGATGCAGCTATCAATAATGCTGTAAATGGTCATGTTGCCCCTATTGGATATACATCTCCTGCAGTTGATCACTCACAAGAAGAACTCACTACAGTTGGTTTCTCTCTCAACATCTTTTTTGTTTGACTATAATATTCCTTGGTCTGTCCTTTGTTGTTAATCTCTATCTTCTTCCTATTACTGCACATTGCCCTTTACAAAGAGTATTTCCTTTCTTCCAGTTTGAAATTTAATATTAGCTTTGAAAAAGGGTTTATTGAATTCTAGTCAAATAATGGCTAGGGAAGTTCATAGCAGTGCCACAAATTTAATTGCAATGAAGTTAAATCAATTCGATTTATGGTTGTGGACCTAAGTTACACGATATGGGGAAACATGTATGTGTTTCCAAAACTGAAACACACTGTAAATGTGACCACTCATTTATAAATAACACATTATATTGGAACTTTGAAAGAAAGGATTATGAATAAATGATCCAGAACATTTAAATGACTAGCAAAGTTCCACCATCGCTTATATTGGGATCCTCACCATTAGTATTACCCTCTCCCTCCTCATCTATCCTTTGGCTCTACCTCAATCCTCCAAGGGCATCGATTAACACCATTCAATTTTGATGAAACGACCTAATACAAGCCTTAAAATATCATAGAAAAAGCTCATTCCTAATCAATGATTTTGGCTTGAGTGAAGGGTACATTTTTGCTAAGGCCATGATAGAGGAATTCAACAATCAATGGCACCAACATCGGGTTACATAAAGTGCTTGGTGCTCTTTATTAAATGCCAATCCTATTCCTTGATACATGATAGAATCCAATCGAATGACTGTAATCTTGCCAATCCTAAAATCCTTTAAACTGTTAAGTCTGTTGAATTTTGAATGGATTATGAAACTCTACTTTATCCATATGAATTCTGAGGTTGGAAAATTTCTCAAACATACTAGAACAGTTAGTGGTAATGTTAAAAATTTAAGTAAAAGGATAGAAAAGGAAAGATAGAGGAAATGTCAACTTTTACCAGCATTTTTGGTCAAGTCTAGTAAAAAACTGAGTCAAACCAAGTCAAAATAGGTGGATGTAGATAAGAAAACATGCTGTATGGACATTGGTATGGCATGGAAATTCTTTTCCAGCTGTAGAAACATGTTTCCATTGTACCTTTCTTTATGGCTGGTAGTGGTAACTGGTAACACATTTCTAGTCTCTACCACGCATTTCTGTACCAAAATGTTCATGGCACGACACCTATTCTGGTATTTCCGGCAACTTAGCCATGGACTCTAGTGCCATGGAAAATGCATTTGGTTGCAAGGAACCTTCTTTCTATTTAATTACAAGGACAAACAACTATTTCTACAGAATTGTATTAGTGACCAGTGCCTTTCAATCAATCACTTCTATGAATGAAGAAGACATATTAAGTTGATTTAGTGCTTATAGATGCAAATGTAAATAATATCAAGTCAATGTATTCAATTCAAGATAAATGGAATTAGTAGCAAGGTCATCCAGTAGCACTTAAGCATACAAGAGATCATTAACCATGTAACCATATACAATTCAATTACAGTATTTAACCAACCAATAACCTTCCATTCAAGTATAAGGACTCATATAAATATAGCAGCAATAATACAGTATGACAGTTCTAATTATGACAATTTTATAGCAGCAGTGAAGGTTGCCAATGTAAGGTGTATAAGAATTTTAGTTTTGCATTCAATGTAAACCTCGCCACTCCAAACTTTGAACACTATTCTTAGCAATATAGGATAGCCACCAAATGTATGTTCCAGACTTGTAGCTATGCAAATAATTTAAATTTTTAGACCTTATTTACCTCTCTTAAACAATATCACCATCCAACTAATAGTTAACCTTTGATTCATTTTGGTGTTTGATATGGTTGCAGGTAGGGAGGGTTGTCAAAGTATGACATTTTGCAGTTTATTGCAGACTGTAGGCAGTAGGTGGAAGTGTGTTGATATAGGGATGTTATAGGCTTGTTTTTGAAATGGTTTTTGAAATGGTAACAACCAACATAGATTCCTCTCAAATAGAATACCTGGTGGCCCTTTAAATAAAAAACATGGCATGGAGTTATCTTGGCACCTAAGAGAATTGGGTTTTTGAGTCCACAGAGCACCAGTTATTGTATTATAATTAACATAATATCCACTTACATATCCTATTAAAAACATTCACAGTCTAGCTTTGAACTGTCAATTCATGGGAGTTTTGGAATGATGCCCAAAAGGAATGAACAAAACTAGAAACAAACCCACATTTTGCAGACATGACAACTAGATAAATACCCACAAAATCATATGAATCAAATACCTATTTTATGGTGAGGATATGAACTTGCTTACCCTGATCATAAGCTGTGATGTTTGCACAAATCAGAAACACCGTCGAGAAAGTAAAATCATTCGGCCTCATCCCCATCATCAACACTTTCCAACGCATCTTGAGAACCTCTTCATCTTTTCCATTCAGAGCATACCCTACAATCCTATTGCTCCAAAAAACCACCACTTTACATTCAGGAATATTGTCAAAATATCTCACAAAAAGCAAACACAGGCATGACATCATTAAAATATCTCATTCCCTTCCTCATTTTCCTCGATAACTGTTGGTTTTATTTCTCACATTGAATTTCCCAAGTTCACCTGGGCAGCTCGTGCTTCATTCTTGCAAGGATATTTGAGCCATTTCATCTACACCACATCCACAACAACGAAAAAAACCATGAATAAAATAAAAACACAATAGGTAATCAAGAAAAACATAGAAGGAAACAAACCTGAAGGTCTAAACATTACTGCCATTCTGGGGGTGGGGCAGGTGGTTATAGAAGCATGGGATCACATGCCAAGGGAGTGGATGATGCAATAATAGGAAAATTATTTCACCCACCCTTCCTGTAAGAAAACATCATAGCGTGTTCCAGATCCTTCAGTGAAAGTTCAAAATCGAAAACCCCCAAATGGGAGTCGGAGCAGATCCTGCACGGGTCTCCATTTTTTAATGCTAATGAGCAAGTGTGTGGGTCTCTATTTTTTAATGCTAATGAGCTAGTGCACGGGTTTTTTTGAATTCTACCTTTTTTGTTTGATTATTTGCATATTTTATATTTTGTGTTTTGTTTTGTTTTTTTATTTTGCATATTTATCTTTTGTTTAGTTTATTTTGGGATTTTTTTATTTCAATATTTTATATTTTGTTGCATTTTAAATTAATTATAGTTAGAAAACTATGTTTTTTATGTAGTGTAGTTTAATTTAATTTAATTTAATTTAACTAGGATTTTGTCATAATTTGTATTGGTTGCATTGCTTATAGTGAGATTGTATACATAAGTCCCTTCAAGGATGAACATGATGATGATGACAATGATGATGATGATGAAGACGACGAAGATGATGGTGATGACAATAACAACGAAGATGATCATCATCATCATTATCCTCATCATCATTGTCATCGTCATCACCATCGTATTCGTCGTCTTCATCAATATCATCATCATCATCTTCATAATCATCATCATCGTCGTCGTCATCATCGTGATCATGATCTTCTTCATCATTGTCATCTTCCTTATCATCATCATCAACATAATCATCATCTTCATCATCATATTCATCATCAACATCCAGTGTCATCCAATTCATCAGCATCTCCATTATCATGATCATCATCTTCGTCATCATGATCATCATCATCATCATCATTTTCATTATCATCATCATCATCTTCATCATCATCATCATATTCGTCATCATCATTATCATCATCATCTTCATCATCATAATTTTAGGGGGATCTCAGTGAATGAATACATCTACATGATAGGGGGGAGCAACCAGTTGAGTGAAAAATTAAGGATTGCTCCTAACACCCATTCCAAGGACTAATCTGACAATTCAATATGATCCGAGGAAGTATGAAAACAAATACAACTTTTTTGGCCCTGTGAATCCTCTTGTTCTTAGATTTGTGCACGTGAAGAATCAAGACTTATGGACCTAGTCCGGTGTCTTAAAAGAGGAAGATCCAAACTGAGTAGTTTGGTAGTTCCATAAATTGCATTATTTATAGGAGTGAATGATCACTTATAACCATTCTATTATAATGTTGGCGAAGCTCAGAACAATTTAGTGAAGACCAAGGTAAATATCTTGTCATCATCATCAACATATTGATCATCATCACCGTCACTATCATCATCATCTTCATCATCATCATCATCATCATCATCATCATCATCATCATCCTCATCCTAATCATCATCATCATCATCATGATCATCGTCATCATCCTAGACATCATCATCATCCTCGTCATCATCTTCCTCATCCTTGCCCTCATCATCATCATCATCATCATTGTTGTTGTTGTCGTCATCACCACCAACATCATTGATCATCATCATCTTCTTCATCATCATCGTCATCATCATCATCGTTGTCGTCGTCGTCGTCGTCATCTCCCTCTTCCTAATCAACATCTACGGTCGATCTGCAGAAAGTAGTAGGGGCTATGAAGATCTACGGTCGAAACATGATGTTGGGTAGATCAACGAGTGAGAAGCATTCTGCGATCAGAAGTTGCTCACTCGTTCAAATGAAAAAGCGTTAGCAGAATGTTAAATTTCTCAAGGTTGAGCGGTCCCGATGAAGGTAGTTTAGAGATCGACGATTGATATTGATCTCCCCAAATCAAGCTATGCAGGTTGATAGTGTTGATCTCCCCTATTATGTCTCCCCTCCTCACTCGCCTCACCTTTTGACTTGATTCCTCTTCTTCTTCCTCCTATTCCTTCCTTGGGCTCTCTGATCTATGCCTTGAGCGCCCTCAAAACAAAGAATGATCTCTGAAAGTCTCCGGACATGTTAGAGACTATCCATAATCCACCTAAAATTAGGGCTTTTGTTTGATCACTTTGAATTGAGCATCTGGAGAGGACATGATTCAATTCTAAAAATAGTTGTTGAATATAGGGTTGATAAAAAAAGTTGCTGCCTGAAAGCATTAGGTTTACATTATGGGGTTTTTATTTTAGGTAGGCTCAACCATACTTAAACAAAAGAGACGCCATCAAGTGGAATCAATCCTCCATTCATAGGTCCTTCCAAATTCCAATGGATTATTTTATCAATGTTCTAATGACTGCCTTTTTCACCGACCCAACAGAGTTGTCCCTTATCTAAGTTCAATAAACTATATTCTCCATGGACCAGAAGAGTAGAGACCGCTTTATATATGTATGGAATTTCATTATCTAGAATATTAATAATCATGTATCTACGGGTGTCTCTATATTTAGGGTGTTTGTTTTAATCACAACTTAGACTTCCTTATTATCTAGCTTAACATTTTTAGGGTATAGGTTTGGTCTTAGTTATATAGTCAACATTATCAATTTCCTAATTTTCTCTTGAAATGTGTTGTTAAAGATATATTAATAAATATTTATCCGTTACTCAAATCGATTCATTTTCTTGATGATGAACCTTGATAAAGGTTCTAAATGTTGACATATAAAATGGCATCTACAAGTAGCTTGGATACCACTCCTCAAACCTATCAACCCATAATTTAAGTGAAGAGATTGTAAATATGTTTTTTGTCAAAATAACATTTTTGAATCTGTAAGGTTGACAAAGAGATTATAGTATATAATAGTCCTTGTATTTTGTATAACCTTTTCACATAAATATAAGATGAAAATTTGAAAATATAAGTGTGGAATCCCTCTCAAACTTCTTCTCGTGTGAGGTCCAAATACTAGTAAGATCCACATTGAAGTTTGAAGGATACTTTTTTCAATGTGTTTGAATGATAATTATATGCACTGAGTTTTGAAAAGAGAAATGAGAATCCATATCAATCCCTCTGATTTGACATCTAGATGCTAGTAGACTCAAGACTAAAGTTTTAAAGATAAATTTTCAAGTCTTCTAATACTTAGGTTTGTTATGGTGAAGACGATGCTTAGGGATTAGGTGGAGTTTGAAATTAAATGGCTAGTTACTCATGAACTGTGTCCATATGGACAAACATATCAATTATATTTGTGGTGGTATTTGTAACTTTTCTTTTTCCATTAATGGAAATGTGGATCCTAAAAACTTATTTAGATGGAAAGATAATAATACAATGCTTTTAATAGCATGTAGAAAAGTTCATTTCAAAATAGGTAAGGTAAAATGTCATGGAAAAGTTATTCTTCTAATTTTTTTACTTTTATGTTGTTTCTTTAAACCATTGGTTATGGAAATGATCAAGTGGTCACAACAAGGATCAACAATTTTAAATCTCCAGGGATGTACAATTTTAGAAGTACACTAGTTTTAGGTGGATACGTTGGCACTGGACAAAGATCATCTTTTTATTTTTTGTTATTAATGTTAGGGATTTCATGCCTGATCTCTTTTGGCCTTGTAACATAGCAATTCTAATAGCGGAGCTCTTCTCAAAACAATTCTAGACAAAAATAAGCTTTAGTACCCCATGAACCTACTTTCACCCCTAATTTCATATTATGCATTCAGATAAGGTTGTGAGTAGTTCTAAACTACTCTAATCACTTTAGCATGATAGGAAACAAACATTTCCATTCAAAAAATAAATAGGCCAAAGAACATGCAATACAAAAAACCAATACTCCTAATGGTTATGGCTATGTTCACATTAACAAAACAGGTGCATCAATCTCTTTCTAAATGGTCTTTTTCCCAATATCATCTTCCATCACCGTTACATGTTCTTCATTCTCAACCTTTATTTTAGTCTCTCCTCCTTTATGCTAACTCTTGAGTAATCCCCATAAAAAAATCTGGAAGTGATAAATCATATGTACATGGTTTACCTCACTAATTCCATGTAAATGTTGAATCACTTGGGATTTCTTCTTATTGTAATTTTTTTTCTATACAATGTTTTTAATAAATAATGAAATTTTTTTTAACACTTAAATTTTAAAATGAAAATAATGATTTATTTTTAAATGTCAACATTGAAGGGTTCAATTTCTCACACCCCTTCAAAGTAAAATGAGACCTGCCCTTCAAATTTGATCCTTGGCAACTCTGGAGTCATTCAACCTAGTAAATGTGGTGTCCTGGTTAGGTCTGGTATAGAAAGGATGTACTCATGTACGAGCTGACCAATAATCATATCCCTTGATGCCATTTGTGACATGCCTTAGGTGAAGATCTTGTCTAAAGCATCACTGATTCACCAGCCTTCCCGACTCCAGAGATCTGGCACGTGGCTTGTGTAGAAAATAGAGGGAGATCATGAAGTTTAGATCTTTGAAGTGACGAACCTGGCCTCTACACGAAGCAAATGGATGCGGCTAGCTGAAACTGTTCCGAACACCACCATCAGCGTAAGTGAAAAGGAAAAGAATGTCACATCCAAACACTGTGATCCATGTGGACAACAAGGCAGCATCAAAGGAGGCGACATGAATGGATTCTCAGCAGAAAATAGAGATCCCTACCCACATGTCCACTCATGTTGCCATTATTATGACCAATCATCTTTGTATCCATCTTCATCTTCATCACCCTATATAAACACCACCTTCCCAGGTCGATTAAGATGCATAAGATGAATCAGTAATTAGAGACAATGCTCAAAGTGTTATTCTACTAAGAGATTCTGAGAATTCTGAAAGAGTTGAAATGGCGATATGCTTTGAGAATCTTGTTAGTCCCGGGTGTTGATGGTTGGTGAGCTTGATTCCATGCTCATCTGTCGCCCTATTTTTTCACACCAGGAAAGCACCAACCATCAGGGCCTGGATGTGAAGCACTTTGAATGTTCCAGAATAGTTGTAACTCTAGCTGCATGGTGCCTGGTTTTCCTGTCCCGGGAGTGTCTTTCAAGAGACCCTAGAAGAAATCATGGCTTGCAAAGTCCCAGTACATGGTGACCGTGTTCAGCAAAAACCAGTGGGAGCAAATGCTCGTGCTGGGGTGGCGGGTGTCCAAACTCTTCATCACCTCATTTGTGAACTCCACTTGCCAACTTTTTCTAAGGTGGTGAGGAGGTGGAAGACACTCCCCACTATATGACCTATAGGAGAACCTGCGCCATAATAGGTGGGGAGTATAAATATTCCCTTCTCCAAGTTCTCTCATACAAAAGTATTACCAAGACAAAGGGGGGTTGAAAAAAAGGCAAAGCATGGAAAGGATATAAACTCCTTTGCCAGTCCGAAAACCATGCAGAAAGGTGCCTTTGAGCATGAAACACACACTCAGGGAAGGACACGTTGCTGATTCGACAGGAAGACAAGTGGTCGAGCCCAGTCAGCAGTGAATCATCAGAAGCATCCTAAACGTCTTTTTCATGACCTGCAAGCTCAGAAACAGAAGCAACGTGCTGCCATCTAGACCGAGCATGCACATTAGCTCCATATATAATGTCTATTTTAATATATGTAAATTGTGGCAGTAGTACCACGCTCTAAGTTGTTAGTAGTTGATTATGACTATAAGCAGTTTCATGACCTGTTTCGAGGATTAGCCTCGGGGACAAAGATAGTATAAATTGCTCCCCACAGAGGGGAGAAGGGTTGGGATTTTTCAAGAGTAGAGGCTCTCCACTATAGCTTGTTTCAATATTTCCAGATATAAATAAAATTGCAGAGGAATGATAATCCTTTCATGGAAGAGATTCCTGTTTCATCTTTTTCTTCAATAAGTAACTTCTTTACATGAATGTTTATCCTATTTTTTGTTCCAATTTGTATTTGATCTTCATGTTTGAGTATTAGTGTATATGGTCCATAATTCGTGTTGTATGCTCTTGGCCCATTGTTCAAGCATTTTCGAACATTTTCTTCTAAATTCATGCAAAATTCACCTTGGTTAGGTGCTCTATATGATGGACTGTTTTCTCATGTTTGCTAATCACCTGCTAAATATCTCCAAATTGAAGGATGGATGACTATCTTGCCTCTGTCTGTAAAATTTCATGATTCCTTACCTCCTACAACATATTTCAGATCGGATTGTTGACTCCATTTCCCAATGGTCCCCTCCATGATCGTCCCACCAGACTGTATAAAAATGAACTTTTTCTATTGAGAAATCTGACCTTTTGACTTGTCTTTGATTGAATATTTTGCATATGAAAACTCTGTAAATAGTGAGAGATCCCTCTCTAAATTAGCCACCAATTAGCTTAATGCGTGCCTATTGAGTTACAAGTGGTTTTCATTTTCATACATTGAAACTCCCTCATCTTTATCATGATAATGGGGCTTGTGGTTGTTGTTGATATGTATATATTCAATTAACATTACTCATTGTATATCACATGGATGTAAGGATGAAAAATAGAACTTGGGGATGCATAACAACAACCCTCATTTTCATAGATAAATTCATAAAAGCCAAAAGCTAAAGAAAATATATTAGGGTTACACATTACAATTTACAAATGTCATAAGGAAAAGAAAATCACTTACTTGAGCCAACTGTAGTTGTGGAAGCAAGATAGCGTAGACACCACCCCATGAACAAGAATGAACTGTCGCTCCAGAAACAACCATACTGGAAAACGCCCAAGTTAGACCAATCCCTAAAATATGCAAGGTAAAAAACTCTTGAAGAAAAACTACAACAATAGAGTTTACCTCGAGTTTCCATGTCGAAATTACCAAGGTTGCCATGCAAAAAACAATGAGACCACCAAACTATACAAAATCCACCCTTCCATGAGGAAAATTTTCAGAAAAGTGGTCAAAATTGGTCCCATTAGCCTTAAGATAATTGGTCCCAGTAGCCTTAGTCAAAAATGGTCCCAGCAACCTTAAGAGAATGCCTGCCACAATTCATGGTTTGAGAATAATTCCCGCACCATGGTACCATACTATAGCTAGTTGGTTTGGATACCTATTCATTATTAGATTTTTCTTTAATCTTTCTTGAGGAGAAATATACAAGCCTACCAAAACAAGGTTTTTCACCAGTGGATGCAAAAATGGCTAAGTAGCCTCAGAAAGATGCCCACCCTAAATTATGGGTTAGAGTAAATGCCAACAACACATGGGGGTCTTGTAGATTGGTCTTTGTCCTACCTGACCATATCTTCAGATTGTCTTGGAAGTGGATGAAGAAACAATTATGGACCTGCCAAAAGAGTGTTTTAGGCAGATTAGACCAAATTGAGAAATTTGTCTAAGTATGGAATTGGTGTTAAATCTGCCCAAGTGGCCTTAAGGAAATTCCCTCCATGCATCATATGATGATGTGAAAAATGTATTGAGAATGTGAGTCTCTAGAGTGTTGTATGGAGCATACAACCATGTCACTTGCCTCACCAAAATACACCATATATTTAAGGAAGAATTGGTCCCAACATCCTTAGTCAAACTTTGGTCCCAGTGGCCTTAGTCAAAATTGGTCCCATCAGCCTTAAGAGAATGCCCGCCACAATTCATGGTTTGAGAAGAATGCCAGCACCATGGTACCATCCTATGGCTAGTTGGTTTGGATGCCTATTCATGATTTGAGTTTGCTTTAATATTTCTTGAGGAGAAAGATACAGGCCTGACAAAATAGGGTGTTTCACCGGTGGATGCAAAAATGGCTAAGTAGCCTCAGAAAGATGCATGCCCTAAATTATGGGTTAGAGTAAATTCCCATAGCACATGGGGGTATTGTAGATTGGTCTTCGGCCTACCTGAGCATGTCTTCAGATTTCCTTGGAAGTAGATGGAGAAACATTTATGGACCAGCCAAAAGGGTGTTTTAGGAAGATTAGACCAAATTGAGAAATTTGTCTAAGTATGCAATTGGTGTTAAATTTGCCCAAGTGGCCTTAAGGAAATGCCTGCCATTCCTCATAGGATGAAGTGAAAAATGTATTGAGAATGTGAGTCTCTAGAGTGTTGTATGGAGCATACAACCATGTCACTTGCCTCACCAAAGAGTATCTAAGGAGGAAGATGTCAACCTGCCAAAAGTGCCTCCCAGCCATATTTGCACTATTCCAGTACTGGCAAAACTGCCTAAGTGGCTTAACGGAAATGCCCACTAGAGATTGTCCTGATGATGATAAATTTATTTGAGGGTATGGTTTTGTTCTTTGATGAAGTGGCTATATTTCCATGTTCTTATTTTTTCTTATGGTGACCACATGAGGAAAACAACAATCTTCCAAAATAGAAGAAAAACATTTTTGCATATTCAAAAGTATGAAAAATTGACTAAGTGTTAAGAACAGGAGTTTGAGAGGTCAGTTGGAAATGACCATCAAGGGCTGTCTTTGTGCAAGTAAATTCATCGAATGTAATGGATCCATTATTTGGTAAGTTTCCATCTGCTCATGACTTTAGGTCTCCATAGAGTGTTCACACATGTGAAATAGGAGTATGCCAAAATAGGAAGAAATATGTTTCGATGCTCAAAATAAGTTAAGAATCTATTTTGATATTCCTGCCAGAGGCTCAGGTTGTCTCAGTAAATTCTAAGGGTGACATGGTCTCATTTCCTAGTGGGTTGGCTATCCAGCCATACCTTTAGTTTTGTTAGTGATAGACAGATGACAAAAATATGAGTCTCATGATGTGATGAGGTTGGAAAGGCACATGATGGTGTCCTAATCTCTCATGATGTATTTGTTACATTCTGATAATGGTTGCAAGAGTATGATAATTTTGGGAATTTGACTAAGTGACTAAAAACTACCCTAAAGCAGTTGCGTTATGAAAATGTCCACAATAATTCATTAGAAGAAGAAAATGCTCATTGAGGAGAGACAAAGATGCTTCAGACGATGAAAGTGGTCCTAATCGAATCACCATGTTGGCCTCTACCGATTGGGTGTCTCACACCTCAAATTGGATGAAAATAAAAATCTCATCACGTTGACTTGGGGTTTGATAATAATTTTGGTAAAAATTCGTAAGTGACCTCAGTAAAATGCCTGCCATTTCCAATAGTTGATGGATTAAATATTTATGAGGGTATGGGTCTCTAGAGTGTTGATTTGTGCATCTAACCACATCATTATTTTGTCCAAAAACTTTATGAAGATGAAGTTACCAGTATGCCAAAAGTTCCCTCTGGCTTGTTTTGATCCACTGGCTTGTTTTGATCCAGTCTAGTAAAATGCCCGCTCGACTCAGAAGAAGATGAGTCTGAAGGGGAAATTAACTTGGTTGTGCTGAATGGGATGTACTACATCATCTGGTATCATTGGTTCAAGATTGTGAAAATAAAAATCCCTCATGTTGAATTAGGGTTTTATAATTTTGTCCAAGTGGTAAATACGTAGTTTAAAATGTTATTTTCAAATTCCAACCAGATGATGTTTGTGTGTCAATTAATTCATCAAATGACATGCATTTGTTCCTTGTTGAAGTGTTTATCCAATCATAGTTTCAGTTTTCCCTATGAAGCTAACATCAGTGAAAAAATAACCTTCCATGTTGAAAAAAAATCATGTTCACACAGCATATGAGTTTGCCCGTACATAGCTTAAAAATATATAATAATTTTTTTTTTTTCAAATGCCCACACAAGCTAGATATTTAAATAGAGATTTCTCAGCTAGTTAATTAAAAAAAGATGAAATAAATAAGAGACATAAACAAAACAGAGATTATTATTTAATTATCATACATAAATTTAATTTATTTCGAAGAGATTGATGCTTTCTTTCACAACCTACAAGCAGTCTCGTATTGATCACTAAAAACACTGGATTCGGAGATGAATTCTCTATAATGTTATCTTATATGCCAATAAATACAAAACTCCATCATATAAAAAAAAATCATTAACTTTCGATAAATACATATATACATTGATATGCCAACTACAAAGCATTTTTCATTATATGCCGATAAATACAAAACTCCATCATACAAATATTTTTTTTTTCATTAACTGTTGATAAATACATATATACATTGATTTATACATGTCTAGCATATTTCAGATATGGCTGCAATCCATCCTCTTGAGCAGAAGACAAATCTGAATTGTCTCTCTTGCCTTTCGTAGAAGACTGTAATTGTACTGGAGTTGGGCAAGGCACTTATTGCGATTTCTTTTCAAGATCTGTAACTCTTCGTGAAACTTTTTTTAAATTTTCAAGCAAAACATTTTTTTCCGCCATCAGTTTGTTCAACATTTCCACATTTTTCTTATACTTCGTTGATTCTTGTTCTTCCTTGACCTCCAATTTGTCTCTGGTATGTTTCAACTAATTTTTAACTTCAGTCAATTCATGTTTCAGATTATGTATTTCTTTCTCCTTCTCTTTTTCCCTCAACTTTGTCTCATTGGGAAGGACAGGAATTGCACTCATCACAGAGGCTGGCCCTTTTAATTCCTTCTCCAAATCAGAAATCGTGGATTTAAGTGTTTGAATTTCCATATCACATACCAAATGCTGAACTTTTCTACCTTCTAAGAGTTTTGATTCCACCTCCCTTATTTTTGCATCTTTCCCGACCATCTTCTCTTTCATTTATTTATGTAATGGTGATGAGCCATACAAATTACCTAGTGCAAGGTTCACTGATAATATTTCTTGTAGCATCTTCTCTCGTATTGCTAAGGACTTCTCTCATTCTTATAAGGACATTGTACCTCTAGGTGTATTTTTCCTTCTGCCCTTACCCTTACCCTTACCATCGTCTCCTTTGGTACCCTTACCTTCACCCTCACCACCTTCTTCACTGGAATTTTTTTTCCTCTACTTTTTTTTTTTTAAGTTTTAAAGTTTCAGAGATCCTTTCTAACCTTATTCCTTTCTGCTTATCAACTTTCCTAGAAATGTTTTTTCTCAAATCTAAAATTATTGATTCTAATTCTCCAAAAAAAATTCCATGGCTTCCCTCCCACTCTTTCAAATTCAACTGATATTCTTGTACTACCTGTTCATATTCTTTAATTTTCTTCTCCATTACCCATAAAGGACCCATTTCTATCCTCACTGGTGGTACATTGAGAACAGGTGGTCTTTTTTTCAACTCTTCTTTGAGTTCACTCACTTCAGCATTAGCTTTTCCCAAATCCTCTTCATACACAACCCTCACAAACTAAATTTGTTTTTGAGCAACATCAGTGTGTTTATCGACTTCTTCAGATAATAATTTAACCATTTCTTCTTTCCCTTTTATAATTTTGTCTGCTTTGAAATTATTATTCACAACTGTCTTTTGCATCGCTGCTATCTATTTTAGGCATTGTAAAATATTATCATCTTTTCTCAAGTACTCTTCCGCCGAATTGCATATATAGGAAGCTTGTTCCTTGATATGCTCCATTTTATCATATAGGATGAACACGTACCTACTATCAAACTTATATGATGCAATGTCTAAATACATAGCGGAAGCCCCCGATTCTGATTTGGAAGAACAATCATACTCAATTGCCAACTGTTTAGGAGGAATTCTATCAAGAATGTCTTGAGGAATGGAAAAGTGAGCAGTAGTTTGTTCCATTTTGTTTCCTGTTACCTCCTCCCAATGACCTCTATCTACATGCCCCTTAAACTCTTTCAAAGTTATGGCAGCACAAATTTCATCATTTGCGACCAAATTAGGATACTGTACTCGTAATTCGCCATGGTGCTCAGGACTTTGTATTGGCGATTCCTCATTCTCTTCAGCAAGGTGTAATGGTAATTCCCCATGGTGCTCAGGATATTGTACTAATTCCTCATTCTGCTGAGGATATTGTACTAGCAATTGCTCATTATGTTCCTTGATTTTACGTTTCTTAACGTATGTTTTATGAATAGGTGGTTTTGGAAAATATATTTTTCCATGCTGGTTGATATCACCAATCTCTGTTTCAGTAGCATGCGGTCGGCATAAATCAATAATTTTTTGAAGTGTGCCTGGGAAACTAAATTTAACCTTCCTTAATTGGCTCTCTTGCAGGGCAAAGTGGAGTTTCTTAGCAAGTAGATAAGGAATATCTACAGGTATATCTTCCACCCAATTTATCACTACCCGCATACATTCACCCGAAATTTCAACCTTGTGATGATTCAGAATTGTCCTAAGGACATTCTAAATCAAAGTTTTGTATATTCCGAGAGGGACATCTTACATTTTTAAAACATTCCTCGGAACATTTACTTCTCTCCCACAAATGTTACTGGCCATATGGTTCTTCTCATGTCTGGGGTTTTCCTTGAGCTTAAAATTGCTCCCCCTCCACATGGAATATTTGTAGCTCAGGAAACCAAATCAGGGTCAAGGTATACCTACTTCGCAAAATTTATGAGTTCCTTATTCCCAGCATCATATTTTGACATTGCCTCATCTATCTCCTCATCAAAATAACTAAACATTCCCCACAAAAAGTCGAAAACTTCTGCTTTCCTCAAGATAGTTTCCATACTTGGTGGCCACATCTTTGCATCTCTCCATGCATCATATTTCTCCTGGAATTTTTTTACTATTATCCTATCATCTGTGGACAATTGTGTTTCAATTGGGGTTGCAGAGGAGGATGCCCACATTTCAACTACGCTCGTCATGCTAGATGCCCCTATTTGAAGTTCGGCCATGGTTATCCAGGTTTGAAGCGGAGGTGAGGTGATGCACGTGTACTATCTTTTAGGCTCACAAATTCTCCTTGCAGACTGATTTTCAGGCTCACAAGTTATGCCCGCAAAGAGGTTTTCAACAACAAATCAATGCTTTTCTTGGGTATGCACTTTGGAAATAAAAACATATAAAAAACACATTTGGAAACAAAAACATATAAATATCATCATGACATAAAAGATATAAACATGTGCCTCTACTCTTCAATAATTAAATATCATTCATGACCTTCTTATTCATCCAACTCAACATCTGTATCAGGATCTGGTTCAGAATACATATTCATGGAAGACTTGTTCACGTCAACATCATCATCAATGGCATCTTCACTAATATAGTCATCTACATCGTCAATGAGATCATAGTCTACTACATTTGGATGATCAACCTCTTCAACTTCTTCATCGAACACATCGACTGCAGCCACCTGCTCTTGATCTGAATCATCATCTTCTTCTTCTTCTTCGTGATTATCTTCATCATCTACATGATTATACTTTACTAGTCTTCCTCTTGGATCGTATCTAACAACGTATGACCAACCTGCTTTACCTGGTACCTCCAAGTAAAAGACTTTCTCACATTGACTTGGAAGAACATAAGGCTATGTACCCGGTTAAAATTCCCTTGTATTAACCATGGTAAATCCATTAGCATGCTCAATAATAGTTCTTTCAGGATCATGTTCATGCATCTATAGCCTATACCACTTCAACTCAAACAAAACTATTTTAAAGGAACTAAAATCACACTCAATTATGTCCTCCAAATTCCCATAGTACCTATTCTCAGTTTCTTCTAGATGTCTGTCACTTCTAGAGGAAACATTGGTGACCTTAAACACTATAGTTATCCCACAATCCGAGGTTTTCATCTTATCATCCAACATCTTAATACGAAATTTATGACAATTACACCACATATCCTTGTGATGTTTCAACTGCAACATTGACAACAAGTAAAAAATACATTGTGAATTAATAAATGTCATATAGGACTTAGAAAATATATTTAAAAAATTAAACAAACCAAATACATTGAAAAAATGGGAAGTAACTAGAAAAATGCGGGTAAACAATTTACTTGCCTTTTTATATTTTAAACCATAGGCTAAATCAACTTCCCTTTGCGATGTAAGATCAAGAAATTGATGTCGATGACAATGAGTTGTTTTAATCATCTCACTGACCCCTTCCCATGATAACCTACCGAAGCATTCTTCACAATATTTTATCCAATGCTCCATCCAATCAAGGTTGTTTGCAATGTATAAATGTAAAGCATCCCACACTCGAGAAACAATATGAAAAGATAACAATTCGCTATCATTAATTAGATATCATTACATGCATAGTTTAATACAGTTGAATATGCAGGATTAATAAAAAGATAATAAATCAGTATGATAAAATAAAATTGGAAAAATACACGATATATTAATTCCACAAAATCTAATAATTACCTTTCACATTCCTCATTGTACCTTTCCCCAATAGGACCTCCCCTTCAAATTTGTTGATGGAGTTGAGATGCCAAATGCGAGGCACATTCATATTTTCTGCTAATTTAGGTAGATATTCACTAATATATACCATGCATTGATATACCATATATCCCTCAACCATAGAACCCTCAAGACATGCTCTTTATCTAACAATATCCTTTAACGACTTCAACTTCCTCTCCAACATCCACACCGACCTTGTGTGTACCGATCCACATAATTCAATATCCTCAACTTGGTGTATGAGGTAGTGTTCTTGTGCATTGAAAAATGCTGGAGGTAGATACTGTTGCATTTCACACATTAGTCAGGGAATTTCTCTCTTCTAATACCTTATATCTTCTTTATGGATTTCTTTTGAGGAAAGCCACCTACAAATGATGCAATAAAATAATATCAAGCCATATATAAAATTTGCGGGCAAAACATAATATGTCAATAAGTTCCTCTACAAATCACGGACCAAGTACATTTTCCATATAAAAAATTAATTACTTACCTCATGTATTTTCCAAGAACATATATAATTTGTTTTATGTTGTTTTCAAAGTCGTTTGGGAGAGATAAAGGTAGAACATACTGTATCAAAAAACACATCATTATTATTTATTTCCAAATAAGAGAATAAAATTAATAAAATAGTGCATACCAATAAGGAAATATATTAAAAACTCACAATTACCTTAATGAATGTATGCTAGTCATGTGTTTTAACCCCACCAAAATCACCTTTTTCGTTAAGATATTCTTTATGTTAGACGAAAACCCCGTCAGAAACCTGATTTTTCTGATGACCTCTTTTACAATATTGCTCTGTTGCTCCGGCAAGTACCAAGGAAGACTAATATTCTATTGACGTCCATCACCATTAGAATTAATTATCACACTTTGCAATGTGTGAATAGCTTCTTGGATGTCACTACAAATATTTCCAATTATTTCTTTGTCAGTCCTTCCATCTAATATTTTCCATAACAATTATGTTATGTTCTTCATGATATGCATTGTATCAAACAAATGAACTATTTGTAGGTGCTCGTAGTATGGCAACCTACTGAATTGCATCGGGTAAATTTTCATTCCTCGTGGAATCCCATTCGTTCCTTAACGACATTCATGAAACATCAACAAAATCAAATTAACACTAATTAATCAATATAGGTACATACCGCGCTGAACATAATTCACTAAAAAAACCAAAGATTTATATAATATATGATACAAGTTGAATGTGATTGTCATTGATGTCAAAGGAGTTCAGTGAATGACAAAAGGATAACCAAAGACATGATGGCACGGTAAACTCAGTGAAAGACAAAGGAAGTAATGAAATTGCAAGTATGATGATGTGGCATGTATGGTGAGGCTGGAAAGACACATAATGGTGTTCTGGTGCTATCAGGAAGTCAATGTTGTAATCTGACATCATTCTGGAAAAATATGGCAACTTTGTGAAACTTTGGAATTGACTAAGTATGAAAAAGTAGTCAAAACTACTCTAAGAGAATAACGACCATAATTCATGGTTTGAATAGAATACCCACACCACCATATCAGGATATATCTTGTTGAATTGTCTATCCATCCATGGTCTCAGTTTGCCTTAATCATTTCTGAGGAGAAAGTTATAAGTCTGCCAAAACATGATTTCAGGATAAACCTCGGAGAAATTCTTGGACATAGCTAAGTGTTGAAAAACCGGTCCAGGTAGCCTTTGATCCATGACATTTGATAAATTTATTTTCACAAGGACATCCCTTGGCGGGCATTTCCAAATGACCTCTCAAAATCATGTTTTCAACACTTAGGCAATTTGCTTGTGTTTCTCAAAATGCAAAATAGTATTTTTCCTACTTTTGGCATATTGATATTTTGCATATGTGACCATTGTAAGTCAGCATGAAAGTATGGCTGGATATCCATTTCAACAAAGAACAAATCCATGCCAATTTATGAACCTATTGACATACACCCAACATCTGGCAAGCATTTGAAAGTGGTCTTCCAAACTACTTATTGACACTTAGACAAATATCTTCAAACCCTAAGTCACCAAGGTGATTTTATTTTTTTCAACAAACTTGGAGAGTGAGACATCCAAAATGTTAGGAACATCATACTGAATCAACCATGCCAATCTTCATTTTCATAAGGCAGCTGCTTTAGGGCAGTTTTTCAACACTTAGATAAAATCCCAAAATTATCATACCGTTACCAACTACTACCAGAATGTGACAATGACATCATGAGACATTAGGACACCAACATGTGTTTTTCAACCTCATCACACATGCCATATTAACACTTCTTTTGTCATTAATGACCTCCTTTGACATCAATGACAACCATATTCAACAATGTCCTTGTGCTAATAAAATTCATAGGGTGACATAGATATCTTCCTTGTTGAAATGGTTATCCACCCATGCTTTCAGTTTTCCTTATGATGGTCACATGTGCAAGAAATCAATCTTCCAAAGTAGGAAAAATATTGTTTTGCATATTCAGAAATTTGTCTAAGTATTGACCAATATTCCAACAATACATAAATCATTTGGCATACCTTGACGATTTCTATTATATTCCAAATTCCATAGGTGAGGTGTCATTCTTCGTGGTTTTTTCCATTCTCTTCTTTACCATTGAATTTTTCTTTGTCTGTAGTTCGATAACTATGGTTCTTAGGTAGAAAGTGCCTATACTCATCAAACAATTCCTTTGCTAAACTCCTTGAAAGACAAGATTTTATCCTGGGACCGCAAGTTGGACATGCAAATTTACCCTTTGTTTGAAGATCTACAAGATATATGAATTAGTGTAGCGAATTAGAATTACCATTTAAAATAATGCATGATATTTTCAATAGATATATATAATATTAAAGAACAAAATAAAGTAACAATATACCACAAAAATGTGTTAACCCGAGAACATCATGAATTGTCCATCCAAGTATTCCATGGAATTGAAATCGTCTTTGCCCTATTGGTCTAGAGATTTCATACATAGTGACGCCAGCCCATAACTTCAACAACTCATCGATAATAGGCTCAAGATATACGTTCATATCTTTAACTTGGTACTTACCTAATTGGTCCAACATACATGATTAATTATATTTAGCTATATGCCGTTATATATAAAATACATAATTATCATGCATGAAACAAAGAAATGAAATATTTAGTGATCAAAATTTCAAGTAAAAAAATAAAAATTAATTAAATTCCTAGAACAATCATTGCCAACATTGTGTGCTCTCTCTTGTCTGACATCCAAGGAGGAAAGTTATTGTTTATAACAAAAACATGCCACACTGAGTAGCTAGAACAAATCTCTCCAAATGGATTGACACCATCAGCTTCCAACGAAAGTTTAACATTACGAGGTTCTTCTTTGAAAATTGGCCACTTTTCTTCGATGCACCTAAATGCAAACCCATCTACAGGAATTCAAAGAAAATCATCTTGACTTCTGTTCTTTGCATGGAAATCCATAAACTATGCTATACTTTGACACCTGAACAACCACTGGAGACGTGGAATTATCGGAATATAATGAAGAACTTTGTGAGGCACCTTTTTTGTCACTTTATCGGTTCGATACCTACTTGTTTTACATTGTGGGAATTAATTTTCTAATGCATATTGTCTATAGTATATGCTATGACCATTAGGACATGCATCAATAGCTTGATACTCCATTCCAAATTCTTTCATAATCACATATATCTCTCGATATGTGCATGGTGAAATATTTGACGTTGGTAATAGAAATTCACCTACCAATCTACAAAATTCAAAAGAATAAGTCAATGTAAACAATATTAATCATCAATATCGCATCCATAATTTACAAATTAGATAACAATAGCAATATAGGAAAAAATTCAACCCTTTATGTACATGTGAACATGCAGACATAATTAATTAACAAATTACATACCATAGTATCTATGTGAGACAGGTGTTTGATAAACCATTCAAAACCTTCAAGTTCACTAACAAGAATATAGCAGATAGAAGATTTGTTTTTGAGCCTCCATAAAGAGGTTGGCGTGCCTTCTCACGTAGAGGATCAACATCATGACTATCATCCTGGTTCTCCTCATCCATTGGAGCAAATGTGTCTTGGATCAATCTATGTATCTCATCTTCCTGATTTGTATCACTAATGTTATCTCCATCCATATCATCATTAAGAACTTGATCAGCTTTAATATTCTGATCTAGATGTTCATCACCCTATAAATGAGTATTTATGCTAGTACTTGGCAAATAACTCTTTGGAAGGGGACATTTTGGGGACATTGTCTATATATTTACAAACAACATAGTAAAATTAGTGTGTATAGAACATATAATAAAACGATAAGACATTTTACTGAAATTCATGACATGATGACTATTACAGAGAATACATTAAAAATTGATAACCTATTACCAAGGGATGATATTCATAACCCCCTTCGGCGTGCCCCTTCTCCCTACAATGTCTTTCAGATGCCGTTCTTAAAATTCTTCTTCTTTGCAAGCCCCTGCAATCAGAGCAAGGGAAATAACATTTTCCATCTCCCCTCGCCTCTAATGCCGCTCTAAAATGATCAAGCCTCCTTGCAATTTTATTCATAGTGAGAAATTCTTGGAGTGACAAGTAATTGTGTTACCTACACCATACCAAACAATAACTTGTTAAATACATTAGATATAAGTATATTTCTAAATGCAGTATATTATATACCAATTTATATAAAGAAAAAAATGAAGAATATGATGAATAGGATTATCATTGATTACAACATTAATGACAATCAATTTGGCAAAATATGGTAATTTGGTGAAAAACAGGAAAATGGCTAAGTGTTGGAAAACTGGCTCAGGTAGCCTTAAGAAAACTCCTGTCACAAATTGTGTGTTGAAGAAAATTACCGCACTATATGGGGGTCTTGTAGATTGATATTTGGCCTACTTGACCATGTCTTCAGAGTATCTTGGCAGTAGCTGAGGAAGAAGTTATGAACCTGCAAAAACAGTGTTTTAGGCAGATTGAACCAGACTAAGAAAATTGTTAGTGTTGAAAAAGTTGGCTCATGTGGCCTTGGGAAAATGCTCGCCGTACGTTATAGGTGTTTGATAAAAATTATCTGAAGCTATCATCCTACAGCTTGTTGAAGAGGCTATCTCACCATGGTCTCAGTTATCAAATAAGATGTTTTATGACAAAGATAATGGTCTGCCAAAAAAGAGTTTCAGCCTATTTTGCACTATTCTAGTACTGGAAAAACTGCCTTAGTGGCCTCAGGGAAATGCCCGCCCTATCTCATAGGATGATGAGAAAAATAATATGAAAGTGTTAGGCTATATCTTGTGGATGGGTGCATCTAACCATGGTCTCAGTTATCCTGTGGAGTGTTTTATGACAAAGATATAAATCTACCAAAAGTAAGCAAAATATTATTTTACATTTTAAGAGCACAAGAAAATTGGTTGTGAAAAGGCATTTTGAAATGCCTGCATGGAGGGGTTATTTTGATGATAAAATTCATCAGGTAGCATAGGCGTGTTCCTTGGTGAACTTACTATCCATCCATACCTTCAGGTTGTCTTATCATGGTCTCATATGCAAAATATCAATCTGCCAAAAATAGGAAAAATAATATTTTACATAGTGAGAACAAAAGAAAATTGACCAAGTGTTAAAAACAGGAGTTTGAGAGGTCAGTTGGAAATGCCCTCCAAGGGCTGTCTTTGTGCAAGTAAATTTATCAAATGTCATGGATCCATTATTTGATAAGTTTTCCATTTGCTCATGACTTTAGGTCTCCATAGAGTGTTCACACGTGTGAAAGAGGAGTCTTCCAAAATGGGAAGAAATATGTTTTGATGTTCAAAAGAGGTTGAGAAGCTATTTTGAAATTCTTTCCAAAGGTTGTGTGTGTGTGTCAACATATTTATCTTGTTATATGGTCTTGTTCATTGTTGAAATGGCTATCTATACATGCTTGTAGGTTTTCTTACAGTGATCACATGAGGGAGAAATCAATCTTCCAAAGTAGAAGAAAATTTGTTTTTACAAGTTAAAAACAATTTTGTCCAAGTGTTAAATTAAACATTTTGGAAGCCTAAATGCTGATGTGGACAGTACTGAAGACAAGATACTAATGGTGTATGGACAGAGTTGAGACAGGGTTGCAGTATGTTGTATGTTGAATGACTTGCTGAGTACAGAATGAAGACTTGTTGATTGGTATTTTTTATGTGTGTGCATGTGGAAAACTTTGGAAGAGTGTGATGTATCAATTGTAATTTGTAATCTGAAATTTGTATAGCAAGTTTGGGTGGGGTTGGGGAAAGAATTATTGGTATTTTGACAAGTTGAAGCTTGTTTGGATGTTGTAGCATCCCAGTCAGTTGTAGCTGACTGAACCATTCTGGTGGGTGGTGCCATCTTATGGGTTGTATCCCATATTGGAGATTGAAGTCTCCACTTATATGAATATTACAAAACTTTATCTTGTGCCCCTTGTGTAATGTCTTCATAGTGATGTGTTTAATTGATTATTGACATGCGCCTAGTTGATATTGTTCTTTGATAAATATGTTGTTGAAGCAATTGTGAAATAATGCTATAAGATTGGTAGAAAAAGTTGAAATTGAGTTGAAGCCTTACCTCACTGGTTCACCCCCCCCCCCCCCCCCCTCTCTCAGTGAGGATTGTGTCTAATATACTAAAGTTTTCATTGATTCCAACAAGTGTTGTGCAGTGGCCTTTGATTTACTCGCAAGGAGACCTTGATAGTTTGGGCATTGGAACACTAGGTGGCCCAAATGGTCCAAATGAAAGTTTTCCTTCTACAATGGAAATCGATTTACATTGTGTTAATGAACAATAGCTTAGTGGAGCATCAAGTCTATTAAAAAAAATGAATTGGCTAGAGTCATTGTTGACTGGACCCTCTTGTTGCAATTACTCTGGTTTAAATAAAAGGAGGGAGTTGCAGGGTTGTTAAATCCATTTGTAAGGTACATGACCTGAAGAATACAACTGTTATTTTGAGCCTCAATGTTAGTTTGTATCCCCCAAAAAAGGATGCATGCTTACCTTTTATGAATTTATAGCCATATGATTGTTGCAAAGTATGGCTGATCTCTCTAGTTTTGGATATGGTTGATAAAGAAATCCGAGCTCAATCCACGCTCAATCAATTGAAATTATAGCAAATGTGTTGAAAATGCATGAGTCAGGCAGTACAACGGACAGACGATTCCATGCACATTCTCACATTACACTTTCAATGATGTAAGGATTGAGTTTTGCATTGATGCTAATTCATAGCCATTGGTTCCACCCACATAAGTCAACTTCTATCAAATAGTAATAATGCAACTAGAGATCAATCTAAGCTTAGTGTAATATAGCCTGGAGACTCCACAGACACTTTGTGTGCTTGTCAGAGAGGGACTGGGAGGCAGCTGATGAAACTTGTTGATCATTTTTATAAATAAAACAGTTCTTTCAGACAGGGTAACCCTTCACCTAGGCCCAATAGATTTGTAACACAAAATACAATTTTAAATCTAAGTAGAGTTGTGAAGACTCAACAAAAAGAGAAGCATGCTCTAGCTTAGCAAGGATAATTATTAATTCCATTACAACTTTCCCCACAGGTAAACAACTAAGATCTATTAATGCCATTACAACTTGACCTGCGCGTAAACAACCTTTGAAAGTTGGCATTGGTTTCGCGGGTGTGCAACAAATAGCCATATATCATCAATATAGAGACGAACGTTCGTTGAAAATTAAAAACGTCGATATTGCCACGGTTTTTCCGCCATGATGAAAAAAATGAAGTATTAATCCACGAATGTTCAAAACATGGAAGTATTTCATGGAAAAATCCGCCCAAATGTATTAGTGTATGGACCTTTACAATTTTGGATAAAGTTGGTAATAATGCTTTCTAGTTAGAATTGACTCCTTATATGCAAATGTATTCAGTTGTTAATGTGTAAAACTTGAAACTGTATGAGACTCCTATGTTTGTAGACTAAGATGTACAGATTCAAGCACCTTCTGTGGACGAGTTTTCTCCTGAGTATCTCAATGAAATTAAGGAAGATGTAATACTTTATAACAAGTTCATGTCTTCACGAAGAGGAGACATGGAATTTATTTGCATGGTGATGAAAGGAATGCAGCCAAGAAAATAAAGGTGGCTAGAGACATAAAGAGTGAGGGAGTTGTACCCTCACCTATTTTCTAAATGATTCCATGCTTTTGGTGGCCCAAAAGCTTCCCAGTGGGAAGGTTTGATCCGGGGGGATCTTCAATGATTGATTAGAGTAGAATTATTCAAACAACAAAATAAATCTTACTGTGGTAAAGAGCTTGTCAACAAATTTTCGTCAACACTTGTTTCGTGTGAAACAACTTCCAGATGCAGAATTTATCAGGTTTGAAATTGCGAGAAAAATGTTCAAAAAGGCAAAAAAAATGGTTAAATTGGGAAAAATATTTAATGTATTAGTTTGCAAAAAATTTGGTAGAATATATGGGGATCGAACCTAAGACCTCCAATCTTGCCAAATATTTCACAAATCCCACCTACCCGTTTTCCCCACACTTGTTCCTTGTTATGTATATCGGTAAACTTGTATTTAAGTTTATGCAAAGTTTATTTTGAAAGGGGGGGGTGTTCAAGGGCTAAGCCCTCGATCCATAAGCCAACACTGAGGTTGGCACTTCAATGTGGAAGCCACAAATACAAGCCAAGTCAACACCATCACCACTTCATATTGCTAAGCCTTATCATATCCATTGGAACCATATCGTATCCAAACCTTATCGTTGGAACCATTTAATATATGCAATATAGTCATCGTTCAAACTATGTTAAAAAAATAGTGTGGGAAGGGGAGAGGCACATAATTTTGACCCCAGGACCATTTCTGTCATGACAGCAATGCTTTACCATTGGGACACAAACCAACCATTGATAAAACATAGACACAAATGATTTAAAAGTTTTATTCTGATAGGATCAAAGGAGGGGCGCGTGGCTCCTCCACGCGTGCCCAAAATGCTATTTAATCCACGAAAATTTTGAAACTCAAGGGCAGTTTTTTTTCTACCATTGCAGGAATAGATCCCGAGGAGAAGGTACATGCCATTAATGGTCATAGTTACTGAGGTGAGAAAAAGTACCAGTCTGTAAAGATCTGTACAATGTATTTAGAGTTTTTTTTATTTGTGTTCCATGGGAGGCCTCTAGAAAACTTGGTCGAGTTTATACTCATTTTTATCGAAATTTTGAGAGGATTATTGTGGTGCTATATTTTTTTTTTGGTGACTGACAAAAAACAAAAGTGGTTCCAGAAAACCATTTATGTAAGCTTTGAAGACTTAATAAAATCAACCTTCTCATTGGAAGTGTCCCAGAGACGTAGCCTGCGAGGGGTGAACTCCATTATCAGTTCTTGTCTATTAATTTCATGGTTTGATTTATTTTTATTTGATTATGTGTAGATGTTTAAGCATTTAAATTTCAGTTTTAAATCCTGTTTATGAGTTTTTGACACACAAGTTCACATGCAATTTTAAATGGTTAAAAATACCTTGTAATTTCAAATCACTCGGTCCTTAACTCCATCTTCATTGTTGTTGACTTTTGTTTTGAAAACTTCTTGATGAAGTCATTGTTTGATCTAATTGACATGTGGTTAAGGTTGAAGCTTCCTCTTTACACATGAACATCGTCCATCCATCAAATTTCATGTGTGCCTTGTGTTACTAAGAGAACCATCAATTGTTAAATTTCTTTAAACACCTTGTAACAAGCAACAACCAATGGCTTAAAATAATATTTTAACATTAATTAATCTATCCAATAAGTAGGAAATAATTAACAAATGAAATATTTACATTGATCGGTGTATTTATTCGAGAATTTGGGGTGGAAAAACATATATTATTTTTCTAGATTGCACGAGTATAAGACAAGTGTACTATATAGATTGAATCTATGACAGTTGTTCCAAACTAAAAGTAAACAATTATAAAAAGTAAATGTTAGTTGATGCATGGATAATTTGTAGTTGATGCATAGATAACTCTTAGCTAATGTGTGGATAACTGGAAGTTTGTGACATGTAACTCATTTAATTAGAAGAAGGCAAGAACAAGTAACTAATAACTTGTTAGTGGCACTTAACTTGTGACCTATCGGTGTTCACCAACCACAAGTTAATTGGTTGTGCTAGATTTACCTTAATTCTCATAATTAGTCATATCTTGTTGAACATCTTCACTACGACAAGATTGAGTGTCGTTCAGGTATCAATAAAAAATTCCACAATATCGTGTTAAGAGACGTTGTTGTGAAAGGTTGCACTGCTCTAGTATCGATCTAATGAAAGAGGTTTGTGCTCCACTATGAACGGAATTATTTTCCAAACACAAATTTTGCTTGGGTTATTGGAGTTGACAAGCAGCATAAGGTTAAACTTTGAACTCGGTGAAAGTGGTGATAGTAACAGTTATGGGAAGGTATGGGATCTATGTTTATCTTTTGTTTTATTTCTCTTAGAGGTTGAGTTTTTATACTTCATTGAAGGTATTGTATGATCCATATATGATGATCATTAACAATGGAACCAAATATGGGACCAAAATGTTGAAAAATATCTGTTCAAATTAGTAGACTAGTCATGACTCAAAAACAAACCGTAAGACTCTGTTATATATACTATCACTATGTCGATTGTCTGATGCACTCTTGGATCAAGATACAACCTGAGGCAAACATATTTTAATTGTCCTACAATCTTAACATTTGATCTATCAAGCTACACTAATTTAGACTGAGTAGGCGACAATGGCATTACATTAGATGACGCGTAACTATCTAACATGTAGTTATGCACATTCTTATTGAAAATGTATAATGTTAATAAAAATGGAGGAACACGTGTTATTACCCATCAAGGTACTTTGTTCAGAAGATTGAATAACATGTGAATCTTAGACAGTCCGACTGGATGAGGTAGAAGTTTCCTGCTTATTTTCAGCAGAAGCCTTCTTTCCCTGCGAAAGATTGACATCCTGAATTTTTTTTTGTTGTATAAGAGGAATCTTAAGCAACTCGTACATATATATGTTTGGCTTCAGAAAAAATTGTGGTTGTATCAGGTTGTTTCTTTGAGTAGATGATAGGTTTTTTGGCTGAACTAAACTACTATGAGTCTAGTTGATATTCTGCGCTTCAATGTGGTATTGTACACATGTTGATTTGCAAAAATAACATGAAAAATATATTTGGTTAGATCAAGAAAATGCCCCATGGTAGGTGGTGGTTGTTCTTGTTCCTCATTTGAGGTTTCAGCCTGCTCATTTTCAGGTTGTTCCAAATTTTCATATTTCTTTTTAAAATTGGATTCGATCCCATAAATTAATGCTTGAACTATATCTTGAAAGATCAACCCTTCAGGTGGAGGAATTTTCTTAGTAGATGAATTATGCATTGATCTTTTGAAAAGAAACTTAGAAAAAATTCTACTAGATGAAGATTCCCCTATGCTTCTCTCAATATTAGTAACTTTACTAGCCAATTGTTGCAGGAATTTGTTTAAGCTACTTAAATCAATATCAAATTAATCCTTTTTAGTAGCAGGTGTCCTAAGAAACAATTCAGTCTTCTTCCTAGTGGAAGAGGGATGTTAGTTTTATGATTGACAAGTTTCCTTGAGACTAAGTTTATCCTTTTCATGGAGATTTGCTTCATCAAAAGCCTCCATTAAAGTGGTTTTACAGGATTTCTTCACCCACTTGACAATATCTTGCAGTAGTGATTTGATATACTAAGCAATCATTAATGTTTCAATAGGAATATATTATGCTCGGAATTTGTTTTAAAGAATCAGGGACCTAATGTTGAAATATTTAACCTTTTCTTTGTCCTTCATAAACATTTTAGACAATTCAATAACTAAAAATTCAGGAGTTTTTCTCGGAAAAAATGACATCCACGGAAATTAAATTGAGTTACCGCGCATCACAACCTTTTTGTTTTCCCTTTTTTTAAATTTTGGGGAATAGTCTCGCGACTCACTATACCTGCGACGAAATTACTACGATGGAGTTTTCACCATACACACTTTCACTTTGAAAGACTTACTTGGATTTCAACCGGATTTTACCACGACGTTAATTAGGCTGCGACCAACTTTATATTTCTTAGTCTTAAAGACTTATGTTATGAAAAAAAATTTTCACATGCGATAATTTGGGATTAACTGTGACACAACTATTACAACTCACTTGCAATATTATATAACCCATTATTAAATAAGATTTGTGTCAAACCCTTTTGTGCATAAAAATTTTAACTTTTATGCAGTGAAATAAATTTGGATTCTTTGTGTCTTTCACTTACAGTAAACGTAAACAACATTCACTCTGGTAATATGGAAAATATATGCGATAAAGTAAAACTTGTATTAAACCATAAAATATGGATTTATATTTCTTGAGACGGCATAACAAAAACTTACAGTTGTAAATACAAACTTGGAATTTACCAGGATTTTTCACCTGTTACAGAGCTTCGGCTCTTCAACACTTTTCCAAAACACAGAAGCTTGAGCTTCAAACTCTTCACAAAGTTTTTCTTCTTCTTCTTTGCACTTCTCTTCTTCTTCTCCATCTCTGTCTATCTCTTGAGAGTTTTTATGTTCTCTACTTCTCCAGATTTACAATCTTGTTTATATAGGAAACTTTTACCGACTAAAATTGCTTCTCTCTAAAGCTACCGACTTAACATTAATGACTATAATAACTATCTACCTAGAAACTTAGCTTCAAAAATTAAATTCGGTTGGATTATATACAAGAGACGTGAGCTCTTCATCCTGCTAGACTGTTTGACATAAACTGACCTGCTACAAACTCTGACAGAGTTGGCTGATGTGCTATTCGGATCAACGAGTAATTAATATTTCCAACACTCCCCCTTAATTATGAGCAGATCAGAATTTAAAAAAAAATATTACAAAATGTTTCAAAGCTAAAACTTGCTATGTTCATGACATAGTTCATTGTGTAGAAATTTTCATTCCTAAATAACTTCAGAGATACTGGAATGTATCCCTTGTCAATGGTTTTGTGGGTCTGTGGGATACATTCCTAAAAGTCCGTGGATCACTTTAGGACTAATGTACATGGATGATACAATCCCAACCACATCATGGAGACAAAAGTACGTGGATCACTTTAGACTAATGTCTTGAGATGATACAATCCCAATCACATCACAGAGAAAAAAGTCTACAGATCACTTTAGGACTAATGTCCAGGGATGATACAATCCCAACCAAATCACAGACACAAAAGTATGCGGATCACTTTAGGACTAGTGTCCAGGGATGATACCATCCCAGTGAAACATTATCATCACTTCTCCCCCTTTCAGGAAGGTCCTTTCGAACCACATCAAGCTTGTCTCAAAATTATTCAAACTTTACACGAGAGGCTTAGTCAACACATCTGCTACATGGTCATCTATTGGAACATACTTGATATTTATAGCTCCCTTCTACAACTTTTTCTTATCATTCTTTGCTTGTACATCCACAATTTGCATCATTCTTCTTTTGTGCATCATACATCCACAACTTCATCATACATCTGCAAATTCATCATTCTTCTTTGTAGGTGATTGCATGCAATGCTTCCTACAAGTCAAATAGAGTTGTATGATTAGAAACATTCAATAACTTATTCATAATGACAAATTAGTATGCGTAAAGATATGTGTTATATAATTATGCAACTATTTCTTCTAATACAACATTCATCCATATCTCGTATACATACAGTAACTTTCTAGATTCCTTCCATCTTTACCAAGAAATTATGTCAGCAAATAGGTTTCATTCTAGATCAGTAGTAATGGAATGTTTTACAACACCATGAGCCACCTACCCATCATATGCATATTAGCAATAAACTGTTCATAAATGCAAAACACTCTAACATGCATAATACAATTCCTAAATATAAAAACATATCTATGTAAATAACTGAACAATTAGATATCTAGGAAATGGCAATTCAAATACTTATCTTTGTTTATTTGGTATACTCCATATTGATCTCTATCTTCTTGAATTACCGGAGTCTCTACCAATGTGTTCAACTTCATCGTATGATTCTAAGGACCTCGAATCCCAAGAATCATGTCAATATTCTTGAACTTTGAGATCTACCGTAGTCACTCCCTCTGAGGTGGAGCACCATACTCCCTCTACATATAGTACTCTATACATTAGGACATTTGAGTGACAGGTAGCCTCCTTTGCTACTAATTTTCTTTGTATCCATCTATGTTACATGTAGAGGTCACTAGATATCAATATCCTTCTTTGTTGCAAGTTTTCTCTTGCACCCATCTATGAGCTTCTCATCCTTCGTAGGATTCTATCTTCAACCTTGTAGTAAATATTGGGATCTCCATCACTCTAGTTGATACTCAAGATCCTCATGTAATTGTATGTGTTATCCCATGGGTTCCTACTAAGCTTGTGCAAATCCTTCTATGGATAGGTGGTTCTCTATAAAGACTTTCAAACCCTGTAGGTTGCTTGATCGGTTCTTCTACTTTGATTACACCAAATGTATAGTGTAATATCCACCACTGAAGAGGTGTGTCTAGCCCATAGAGCAGTGTCTTTCCATAAATGACTCTCTCTTTCTGATAGAAACCATGAACCTTGCTTTGTATCTTTTGATACTGTGATCCCCTGTATACTTGATCTTGTAGATCTACTTGGAATACTTTACAAAACTTCCCTTCATGTCTCGAACTCATATCCAAACATCATTATGTATCATCGACTGGTACTTCTTGATCATATCATCCTCCCATTCTTCCTTCTTGGACATTCTTTCACAAAGTATCATTTTTCATCACAATTGAACATTTGAGTTGTGAGATGTCCTTCTTCTAAAGTTCTTTTATTCCTTGAGGGAATGTTCTTTCTTCTTCTTGGCATGAGTTGTTACGATTCGTCCATCTCTTCTTCTTTTTCCATCAATCAGTCTTCTTCTTATGTGCATTCCTCTATAGGTGATATTCCTTCTAGAACAACTCCGTTGACTGAACTTGGAAGACCATTCAAAGTTGTAATGTATGTTTCTGCTTCTTTGAAATTGTCTCCAATGGCTTCTAATTGCTCCTTGAGTAGAGATCTCCTTGTGAAGTAACATTGAATGTTTTCTAACATTCACACCTTCACATCCTTGAGTTGAGTTCTCAAGTTTATCTTTGTACAAGTTGTTCATTGCATCAAACATATCCTTGAGAGTATTCAAGGATGATACATGTGACATCCAATGGAGATGAAAATATTCATCTTTATTTTGACTACGTCCTTCTTTTGCTTTGTTTTGACTTCATCTCCCTCTGGATCTTCAACTTCTTCTTTAACATATTTCTACATGTCATGCTTCTCCAAGTATGAGAAGCAATATGTACTTCCATGCTTAGAATTTATCGAATATTTCAAGCTTGTCCTCAATATTGTTATTGTTTGTCATCATGATAAAAATGAGAGCCTCAAATGGAAATAGAGAGGATATAACTTACTAGTGAGATTGCTTCAACTTGATGCTTGCTTGAAGGATCTTCTGGAAGATTGTTTTTAGTGGACCTAGGGTTTGATAGATAAACCCTAATTTTTTTAACTTGGGTATCTTTCATATCTTATTGGATAGAAATATGCGCCCTCCAAGGGTGAGTTTTATGGTCCTCCTTTTTCAACTGATTGGTGGAGGGAAATGCCCAGAATAGGAAGCCCTATTTTTTCTCCATTTTCTTCTGCAAAATTGACTGATCTTATTTATGCTATAGCTCTGAAGTTTATGATCCTCAAGGTCTAAAAATTTGTACTTAAGTATTCTGGTATGTATTCTTTCCAAACCCACGGGTTTGAGTAGAATTGGATTCACCAAGTTAGACCTAAGTGAATTTTCCCAAGGTAAATTATTTCATGACTATTCAACATAACGAGCTTGTATGGATTGCCATATGTCATTGTTTTACCTTTGGGGTATGAAACTTTGACTACAGAAAATACAGTCTGTGCTCTATCTGTAACATCTTGATAAATTTAATTTGGACCTTCCTATCCCGGGATATATACATTCTCCCTAGGTCACTTGTTTAAGGCTGAATTCTGCGAGAGGCTAGAACCCTGAGTTGGAGGAATCATATCTCCTATATTATAGCAAATCTGAGTCTGAAAGTTTCACACAAGGTACAAACGTATTTCAAATTATTCTTGTAAAATTTTTAGCTCTTGATCCTTTGCCAAATTTGAGTTATAGAGAAAATTCCAATACGACTATATATTTCCTTCTAGGGTTTTTAAGCATGAAACCATAATATCTAGTAGCTGTAGATGTAGCAGTGTTTTAGCTACACAAATACTTCTTTCGGGGTGGATCTGATACCATGTTATATTTTTAATGGTTATGCAAGATTTAAAACATTTAGCATCATAACATTATAACCATAATAAAATGATCACCAAAAAAATACAAGCACAACAACACAAGAGAACACAAAGATTTTCTTGGGGGAAACCACAAGGGATAAAACCCTACATAACTTCCTCAATATAGAACTCAACCAGAGCAGTGTAAAACCAAGACAACTGCTTCTCTCTTCTTTCTTATGCACTTGTTCTTCTCTCTCTTACAAACTTTCTTGAGTGATTGTGTCTAAATGAGAGAGTCACCTCACCTATTTATATTCATCATGTGAGTGACTCAACTAACTAACTAGGTCAGTCAGGTTCTATAATTAGGTCTGACCTACCTAGGAAGACACAAAATACATTTTATATATTACTTTTGTGGGTACTATTGCCCTGAATTACAATGGGGGTTTTACCTCATGACTTCCACATGGCCAATTACATCAATGACCAATCGGAATGGAGGAATAACATCTTCAAAGAAGAATACAACAAAAGTACAATAGAATGTCTTCTAAAGTTACAATACTTTAACAAAACTGATCAAACGCCACTGATACTTTTTATGAGGGGCCATAGAGAATCCCAACAAACTCAAAAACTTCAAACACATGTAGTCAATGCTACAAGTTGAAAAAAATGACAAAAATGATCAACTTTCAAGGAATTCACACCTATGTACAAGGTTGCATGTGAATGGTTCACGCATGTTCTTAAGATTGCATCTGAATTCATAGACAATTCGCACTTGCAAGTATTACATGGAACGAATGACTCCTAAGAGGCTTGGAAAAAGTGTTAAACTCAAATAAAATAAAACATCAAAGGTTTTGATAGGTGTTTGATATATGCTCATACTTGAAAAAGACTCAATAAACTAAACAAATAAGATAAAATGACCAAACTATCCCCATAGTAGATGTACTCTCCATGGAGTTTCCATTTCTGTTGTTAAGGAAAATTTCTAGTGATTGGGGCTATGTCACCAATGCAGTGGGCTGAACAAGAATAACATCTAAGAGTTTATTTGCAAGCATATTAGACTCCTAATCTCCAATTAACATCAAGCAAATCTATAGTAAAGGATAAAGGAGGAAATGCTTGTGTACCTTAATTTTTATCAAGGTTGATGCTAGCCACTCCCTTGTCTCCTTCATATTTGCTCCTTGATATCAATCAAAGTGCCTTCAACACAAATAATATACCTTTCTCAAACAATTTTGTCAACAAAAAAATATTATTGAAATAAAAACATAATATGGATATGAAACTAGTAAATCAGATTCAAATGAAAATACAATAATTACATATCCCAAATCTCATACAATGATTAACACAAAATATAAGGAAGGGAAAGATGCCCAATCTTTATTAAACAGTAGAAAAATTACAAATCACACCTTCTTCTTATCATCACTTTTTTGAAACTAGAGCTTTAGGTCACTCATGCTCACATTCTCCACAAATCCTACTCCAAATCTCTGAATGCATAAGGGTAGAAACCACTTGAGGGAAATAGTTTCAGCACACATGTATATAAAGATCAATTATAGGAAGGGAAAAGGGTAAGCAATTCCTCCAACATAACATTACTATGAAAGGTCCTCCCCCATTTGGCTCATTCCAAAATTTCTTATAGTTAACGAAGGAAATTGGAGATAATTACCAAATGGTTGGGAAAGTTGTAACTGAGAAGGTAGTTCTTGAAAATTCCATAACTCCCTATTTTTTTTTTAGATTTGTATATGGTTTCCATATTTTTGGAGGGAATTCGTGCCTAATCAAAGGGAAAGGATAAAATGGTTCACTTCCAAATAGTACTCAAGCTACGAATGAAACGTTTTGTTCCATCCACACTCTATCAAAGGGGAAAGTGTGAATGATTCACACTCTGCATGAACATTGGGTACAAATCTGTTCATTTCTTAGGATTACAAATTTCAAGATATTGATAAATGGCTTTGGTTTCACTTGAATGTTCATGGCCATAACAATAAGGATCAAATCTAGTCTCTTCAATTAATAAATGTATTATTTTGTGAACGAACAATGACACATAAAGCGTTGTCTTTTGGATTGTCATCACAGACAGAGAAGTGTCAATTTGATATATAATAGTTTGCCTTACCGCCTCGTTAGAATTCTTTCTAAAATAGGGAGATGATGCAAAGCATCCCATTATGAGCTGAAGAACTTGAAGGATCCCTTCCTCCATTGGGATTCTCATTCCTCCTACCATAATTGTAGGGAATAAGAGGTATACAAATATTTCCTCTATCATTGCATTCTTTACAATGATTGGTAGATCAACAATTTGATTGAATGAATCCCTCTAAAAAATTCTTCTTCCTATGTGAACTTCAAGTAATAAAATACCAAAACTATAAATATATGTTTTTATGTTTACCTTGATCATCTTGAGAAGTCTAGGAGATTTACAACCTTGAGAAGTTGAATCTTCTAACATCACCGATTTTAAACCTCAATTCATACGTAGCTGAAATATAACAAAGTAAAAAATATGGGACTCACAATTGTAATATATGAGTATGTTATGTCCTTGATATCACCACATATGATAGGTTTTCATTGGCTAGGTTGAAGATACACTAGACCCCTTATAGCACCTAGTGCAATTATATTCAACTTATCCCATCTAGATGATGGTATGTTTGCATTATATAGAAGGTCTACCAGAAGTCACTATAGAAAAATACATCCAACATGAGGTAGGTTTGAAGAAAATGAAATAGAACCCCTGTGCAGTTTCTCAAAAAAAGTTATACTTGAGTCTACAAGGAAACATAATAATAAAAAAGAAATGATGTAATTACATCAAATTCCTTGATTAAATAAACAAATGTCCTCAACCCACTGGAGAAAAGGCTCCCTATCATTTCCACAAGCTTCAAAAATATTCCAATACAATCAATTTTTTAACACTAAAATTCCCCAAAAAAATCTCTTGATACAAGGAAGAAAAAAAATGAAAGAAACTTCACAATTTTCTCAAAGCAATCAATCTTACAACCAATGTTTCACTATGGAAATATTTTATAAAGGTTGAGGAGAGTGTTTTTCGTGGTCTTTGGAATCACAATATTTAGAACCAGTTTCTATGCATTGGCCATTATTTTCTCTCAACTATTGTAATTAGGGTTATTTTAAATGGATTTTTCATCTACTAAAATTATTTTGGCCATCATTGTGCCTACTGAGTGAGCGATATCTTGGAATGGAAATTTAATTGGTGAACTAAAGATAAATTGAATCAATAAATCCTTTTGGTGGGGAGTGAGAACAATATACCATAAACCTTCATATTGTCGATTGGTGTGTGAGCCTTGAATTAACACAATAAACCAATTTTCAAAATGTGAAGAGGGTCCAATGGCCTCAGGGTTTGAACCTGGCTCTGATACTAGTTATAAGGACCAAATTTGATTTATACAAATAAATATTAAAACTATATTTTACCAGACAATTAATATTCCCCAAATATTAAAAAAACCCAACTATGATAATAAACTAGGTAGAAAGAATAGTAATGCATACCTGTAACCACAAGACAAATTTACAGATGTACCTCTTGGTTGACGTAGACAGAGTAGAAAACCATGGTAATAACATATAAAAACCACAAGTGGGGTACCACCCTCCTCCGAATGAACCTCCCATTCATACACTGAGATCCCCCAAGCCCTCACTCAGAAATACCAAGTCAGAAACACTCTCATCATGAGATTCTACCCTCGACCTCAAAAACTCTCATCTCCTCCAAGCCCCCCAAGAACAAATTTGGAGGAGGAAGAAACAATGACCCCTTCCCCTTCTCATCTCCCCATTTTTAACATTTCCTATGATTTCCCCCTAATGATACATGTCCACATAAAAAATCCTCCAATTAGATAAATAACTCATATTTACTTGTTTCATTATATGTCTCCCCAATAACCCATTTTTAATTTAATTATATTAAATTAAAAGAACTAATGAATTATACACCTTATTCTTTCATGAATCCCCATGTCCTTATTATAATAATATTATTGGAATATGAACCTACTTAATCTAATACCAACGTACATGGATAGAACCAACTCATGTGGCCACAATGACACCTACAATATAACATATGTATGCCCCCCCTAAACTAATGCAAATATGTGATAGAGAGGTTTTATATTAATACAAAAAATATCAATATTGATGTTACGCTTCTTAAATGTTGTTTCTAAGGCTTCCATATTCATGAAACATTTAGACTCCAAGTGACCATCTTTCCAGAAAAAATGTGTTATAGACCCTACAACATTAAGAGATGTATCATCACCAAAACATATTTGTTCGATGTTACATTCATAAGAGTAAAAAAATGGCTTTATCCTTATCCATATGATAAGATTCTTCAAAATTAATAAACCACTCGCTAGAAGAAAATGTAGATGATGCATTGAAGGAAAAACAAGAGGTAGAAAGTGCATTTCCATGAGTATAGGACTTTAATTAAAAATAATTAAGATTAATGTCATGTTTCTTCATTGTTGTTTCTAAGTATTCCATCTTCTTAAAACATTTAGACTCAATATGACCATATTTCCAACAAAAATTACAATGTCGAGCATGGTCTTCTTACCTTTTGAATGGTTTTTTTTTATCACCATTGGAAAGAGTTGGCTAAAATGGTTTAGGATCCTTTTTTCCTTATTGTTGTGAATGTATTAATTCTTCAAACTCTTGGGTTTATCCTTCTACTGCACCACTAAGGATTGTTAGATGAACCTACATAGTTTATCCCTCTCGCATCTTTCTCTCTAATCTAAGAATCACAAAAGGATTAAAAAAAGGCATTCTTTAAGTATCCCCTTGACCAATAAGAGATTCTCTAGTGGATTGAAAATTATATATAAAATTAGAATAAGCAACACCAATATTAGTAAGAATATTATATATGAGTCTCATATGTCTTGATTATTTTACACAAGCAAAACTTTAAGTGTTTTGAAATTAGATAGAAAATATTCAATGCAAGTGAAATCATTAAATTTAAAGTAATTAATTGGTTTTTGAGTTGGTGGGATTGAATCTAACTCTGCCTACCAAACATGAATTCCAAATTTTTCCATGTTACGTACAGGGTCTCAATTCCTTGAAAATGAAACTAAAGATCACTATAGATGAGCATTCTTATCAACCCATGTGCTTCATCATTTTTACTATGCCATTTGAATTTCTTTAATGCATTAAAAGGGTCAATTTTTATTCTCAAGATAAGCCAATAAAGTCTCTTACTTTATACTAAATCCTTTATATGGGGTTTACTTGAGAAATAGTTTGAACTAGTATGCAATACATCACTAAAACTAGCCATATTATAATATGTAATTAATATGAATTTAAAAGAAAATAAAAAAAAATTATGCTGTGTATGGAAATCTCTCTCTCAAAAAAAGTTAGATTAAAAAAACAACACTAAAAACGAACTCTCGATGTCAAACTTATGTCATTTTAAAGAAAGAAAGAAATAGTAAGCAAGGTGCCATGTAATAGGTAGAGGTTGGTCTACGTGGTGAGGGTGCATAATGAGGTTGTTGAGTAAAAAAAATATCTTCTTTCTTTAACCTTGCATATAAGTTTACTTTTACAAATAAGTTGGTTTTTACAATAAAATAAGTGATCTACTCTTATAAAATAAGTGAGAAGCATTTTTATAAGAAAGTTACCTTATAAATTAAAGTTGAATGCAAAAGGTAACTTAAAAAAAGAATGTTAAAGTTAATTTAAATGATTATTTTATAAAACAAGAGTCACACAATGGCAATGTCCCCAATGACAGATTTAAGATTTAATGTTAATGTTTAGTGAAAGTTTGTGTCATAGCCTTTTTGCATTGCTTACATTGAGATCAAGGTAAAATGAGACATTTTTGTCTTATTGTGAGGCATTTCCAAGTTCCATACTGATATGCATCATAATGCATTGAAGGGACTTAACCTTGTAATGAAAATCATGCTAAAAAAACCACAGTCCAAGGAAAAATCCAAACAAACAACATCGTAGTAGTATTTGTCCGTGAAGGTTTCAAATTTTCTTCCCTGCAATGCGGTCCTTATGCTTTTTAGATGTTGTCACTTACATATGTACATACATGCATGGACAACATCTATATGGTACTAGATTGTAGATCATCCTATAAATATTCATGTTTGAAATTTTGAAATATATTTTGAAAACATTGATTAAAAAAAGAATACATGGAAATTCCATTTTTATGGAAATTTTTTCTTCACTATGTAAACTAACAATATATCTGGGAGTGTGCAAGAAGTTGAGGGACCTTTTAGATGCAACCTCACTTTTTAGGAACACGCTCATGTTACATAGAAAAAAGAACGCGCTCCTCTTCCATAGCGCTTGGAATTGTAAATCCGAGCCTGACATGTCAGCAAACATGTAGGCTAGGTAACAATAACGCGCACGCGTTATAGAACAGCAAAACGCGTACGCGTTTTGTAGTTCTAAAACGCGTGCGCGTTTTGTAAATTTAAAA
>LPNX010500118.1:15786-65655 GCA_001517045.1 Pseudotsuga menziesii | reverse complement strand
TATTTATATGGGTGAAATAAGGTAGTTTTGAAGGTTGGAGAAGTTACAGCAGTTAAGGAAATTAAGTTAAATTAAATAACTAATCTCCAATTAACTCATGTTTTTATGTTTTAATGTTGAGAGACACATACGTGGGTTTTCCTTAAGGAAAATCGATAATGGACAAACAACAAATTTTTAGGGTATTTCTGAGCATTTTCAGACTTTGATGTCTTCTAGAAAGTTTTATCTAACTGAAATACCTTTCCAACGGAGTAGAAATGAGGTCAAACGGAGTTACAGAACTCAAGATATGGGTCCTCCAAGATAGGTGTTCTTTCAGTGACTTTCAGGAAGTGTCGACATGCGACGAAATCATGGAAAAGTGGTCACAGGAAGAGATGTGTCATTTTGGGCTATAACAACTGGTGATCCCACTTTCTACACTTGCAAATGTGTAACCTTTATGTACAGTACAATTTACTCTTTGAATAGGAAATTGCTAGTGTCAAGTCATGAAAAAGTTTTAGGGATCTTTTGGGAAAATTTACAGGTTATGCAAGATGGAGACATAGTTCAAGTTGGGAGGAGTGAAGATATTCTGGGTGGTGCAGATTTATTAAATCTAGTTGGTGCACACCAACATACTTTGAATGCAATTGATGCAGCACAGATTTCATCTAGGAGGATAGTGCCACAAACAAGCAATAACAAAAGTAGATTCTACAATACCATGGACTTTGAATCCAATAAACCATTTCAAAATGAGGATGCAGAGGAACGAGCAACGAGAATCAGTGAAAATAGATCTGGATGGATTGTAAAGGAAGAAGAAAGAGAAACTGGGAAGGTCAAAATGCAAGTCTACTCTTCTTTTATAACTGCAGCATATAAGGGTGCCTTGATTCCTATCATATTGGGAGCACACATATTGTTCCAGGTGCAGAAAATCAGTAGCAATTACTGGATGGCTTGGGATTTGTGAGGATTGGACTCCATGATCTAAGGTCTAAATTAAGAATTATTTCACAAGACCTAATACTGTTTGAAGGAACTGTACGGAGCAATCTGGACCCACTTGAAGAACATTCTGACAATGAAATTTGGGAGGTAAGTCCTCTTAAAAGGAATCAATTTTAATTTCCATGCCATGTTGGAGGCTCTTTGGATTATAACTCATTATTTTGCAAGACTAAGAAACACTCCCTCTTATATGATATTAATTCTAAATAATTCAGTCACTAGGGTTGACTGGGGCCGTTAAGAGTGGGGCTCTGTTACATCTACCACCGAGTTCGATTCTTCTTATATGATGTGGTCTTTTGCTAAAGGTTGGGTTGGTGAGAGTGGGGTTCTTTTATATCTTCTACCAGGTTTGATTCCTCTTACATGATTTTTCTCCAAGGATGTTGGCATACTAACCTCTGTAAGAGAGCCATTGTTTGTTCTGTGGTTGGACCATGAAGGCAATTGTTTCGGGTCATTGTTTGATCCTTGGTTGGGCATCAAGGCCTTTAAATCACAGTGTAAAAAACATTGTCTTTTATTAGGTGGTTCATCTTGTTATTTTTTTGTTTTATGTACTTAACAACAGAATAATTAATGTTGTATAGGATGGAACCTACATCATTAGATTTAAGATCCAATGGATGTATATCCCAGTCTATATAACATTTATTACACTGCTTAGTGCATATGTTTTGTCAAAAGGTATGAAGGGTTGACACACCCTGTAAGGGGGAATTCTATGTTCCGTGGATGGCACATTATGGACATTAAATCAGGTCACTGCTTGTTTCATAGTTTAGCCATCAAAGTCGTTAAGTTGGGTTAGTTGATATATCCACACAGAGTAAATGGTATCCTGTCACAACATGTGATTCATTTCTTAAAGAGGGAATCATTGTTTTTTCTAAGGTTGGCCTTTCTAGGTGGTTAAATTGGGTCATTGTTTGTTCAACAGTTGAGTCATCAAGGTTGTTAAGTTGAGACAAATGGTATATACATAGGGTAAACAACATTCCACCTCTTAATAGGAGGTGGATGCTCATCACTTCAGTAAAATTTTGAATAATCTTCAATACTTCTTAACTAAGTGAGCTATAAAAGTAGAAAGGATGCAAATTGTACTCCTATTGACTTGTTGGAGTCTTTCCTATTAGAATATAGATGGAATTTGGAATACCATGAAGTGTTAAAGTCTCATCCTAACTAGTTTTATCCTTTTCCATTTTAGAGAGTTCAATGACCTCTCTACTATTTGTTTTTACCTCACTAAAATGATTCTGATTGGTGGAACCTTTGTTTGTCTTATCACTTTATTGCATTTGACAGTTAATGTTAATTTTAATAGCTGTTGTTTTTGGTATTTTTATATGTTGTGAAATTTTTACTTTCATGTCATTGAAAAAGGCACTAGTGTGTAGTTGCAAAAGTTTAGAAATTTTAAATAATGAACCTTTCTCTGATTGTTTTTAAATCATGAGGATCCAGTTCTTATGTAATGTTAAAAGGTGCAATTTTAATTTTAAAACTTTCATTTTAACTGGAAACAGGAAGCTAGAGCTAAGAGGGTGGATTCAGCTGTGGCAGTACAAGCGAGACCCGTTCTACATGAATTTGCTAATGTCAGTAATGATGATAGGTCGCCGTCAAGTGTTGATTTTGAAGGTAATTTTGAGTTCCATTCCAAAAGAGAACAATTTTGAAGTATATTTGATGTTAAGTGGTACGAGAAATTGATTTGAATGTTGAGGATAACATATGTGATACCTTTGGTAAAAATTCTTGCTTTTGAATGAATTATTATTGACCACAAATTGGCATTTTATTGATTGAGTAATGTGTCTTTCATGGAAAACCGAAAAAGAAGCATTAGGGGAACCAAAAACTGCATCTGGGAGTTCTCCAGTATTGAATGAGTGAAACTTTTTTTCACATGTCACATGGTTTGGACTTGCTGCTGGGTATGATTCTCCAGCTCTTAAAGAAGGCCTATCTGGAGAGTTGTCCCTAGGTTCAATGGCTTCTGCTTCAAATAGCATTAATATAGAAAGAGCTAGTGTTTTTGTATATACTGGTATGTGAGCGAAACTATTTCACGTATTTTATGTGTCTCAAAATCAGTCAATTTCATACTGCTATTTGTCATCGAGTAGTTGTCCAATTAATTTTTGATGTTATTAGCATCCTTGATATCTTTTCCTTTCATCTTAAAACTGCATAATTTTTTTTTACGTAGTTGTGCCATGCATTGGATCTATCTTGTGTTGATTACTTTGTAGTTGTCTTAACAGTTTCAACTAGGGGGGAGCACAAGGAAACATACAAAATGTGATTGTTGTTGGGAATGATCACAGTCTAGAAGGATGTAGGGCTACATGAATTTCTTCTAAGATCCCTCTATATTTGATTTCTTATGTTAATCTAGTCTAAAATCCTTGTTCACTTGCTATTTTTAGGCTAGACAAATTAAAGAATTTATTTATTTATTAAACTTGCGTAATTGTGATGACATGCAATTGTAGGAATTTTGTTGATTTCCAACATTATTTGCTGGTCAAAGTAAAGAAGTTTGCAAGCATTATTTTTATAGTGCACATTATTAGAACTTCTAATGGTTTAGTGTTGCAGACTTGTGACCAATTGTGAAAATTACTTTTCCTCACCACATACAAACATTTCTTTGGTATAATTTCATGGAGACTGCTAGAAACAAATCATAAACAACCAGATGCTGATGATTGAAGATTGTTAGTGGTTGGTGTGGACCACTTGAAATTGGTTCATGCAGGCCCAAATTCTCGATGCTGGACAGATGAATAGCCCAATCTATGATAAAATTTGAATCTCCATAACCTTGAAGTTGTTTAATACCTTCATTCTCAGTTGTTTTCCATAGTCTGAATGTAGACTTTTGCCCTGCTTGCCCCTTTACTAGCCTCATAGTTTAGCAACAAATGAAAAGAAGAGTTGTTAGTACAAGTCTTTTCTAAATCAGATAGGAGAGTGACTTTTCTAACTTCTTGTTTGGTTTAGGTACCCTTCTGTAACAACAAAGTATATTTAGAAAGCTTGTCTGCCATTGAGTTGAAATCTTGGTAAATGTGTTGAAAAAGGATTATTATTATGGTTTCAAAACATTTTTTGACCTCTTGATCAACTTGGTTCATGCAGGCCCATATTCTCGATGCTCAACAGATGATTAGCCCAATCTATGATAAACTTTGAATCTCCATAACCTTGAAATTGTTTAATTCCTCCATTCTCAGCTGTTTTCCATAGTTTGAATGTAGACTTTTGCCTTGCTTGCCCCTTTACTAGCCTCATAGTGTAGCAACAAATGAAAAGAAGAGTAAAAAAACCAAAGCACCAGCTCCACAAATAACTGATACTCATTTTCATGCTCTCTTGAAAAGACCTAGGCTTTTCTTTATCAATATAATGCATTAGTGAACAGCTGGAAGGTTTTTCTTTTAGAATCTGTTTTCAGTCCATTACTTCTCTAATCTTGTGTGCTACCTGGGAAACTGTGAAGACCTTTTCCAAGAAGATCATCAAATTTCTTGACATCCATATATCATATCTAAGAAAAACATGGGAGCCTGAAAAGTTTCTATAGTTTTGTCACCAATGTCGTCCTAGACAATCTACCAAGCTATGCCTATATATATCATCTTGATCTATCCCCTGTAACCTGTGACATTTCAAGTCATACAGATCTGGAGAAGGTGCACAAGACGAACAAGTGATCCACAGACTGAACATTGCATTTGCGTATGATACATCACCCTTGTCTACACCAATCTCTCATTTTCCCACTGGTAGTATTTTATTAGCTAGTACCAACCACATTAGTGTTTTTGTTTCTAAAGGGTTGAATAGCTTCCAAACAACTGTCCTCCAGGATGCTCTCTCTTGCATGAGTTCCTCCACTTTGGTAGCATAACCTATTTTGACCCACGGAGTGCATTTCCTTGTTCCCTTGATCCTTGAACACTTTAAATTCTCGGATCCTTAATGATTAGGCAAGTCAATGTAATCATCTCATTCCTTTAGCTCACCTTGTAAACTTAAGACTGTCTGCTGTCAGGCATCCTCAAGACTAGGCATTTCTTGCCAATTGCGAGTCTGCCTCTCTACGACAGTATAGACCACTGGGCATGTAAACTATATAGCAGAGCCTCTGAAATTTGAAATTTCCTTCAATCCTGATCTACGGGCCCTTTCCAATTCTAACTTTTCCTCAGTTCCCTCATTTATTTACCCACCAAGGGGAAAACTTTACCAAAGGATTTCCTTGTAATGGAAGCATCATGTGAGTGTTTTGTTTTAAGCCAATATTCCATGGATGCATCTCTTAAGTGTTTGGATTTCGTAACACCTCAGTGTCCATCATTATAAAGCAATCTCTAAAGGCTTTTAGTTGAAAATTTTGAGTTGAAGTGTTTTATGTGTTTTAAACCCCATTCCCAACTTACTTGGAATTGGTTACCCTGATCCATTTATAACTAGTGGAATTTCTTGGCCCTCCCTCCTATGTGAAGGATGCTGAAACACTTCTTTCTGATTTGGTTAAGATTCCTTTTGGTCAATGTGCTATAGACATCCAATACTCCTATATTCTCTCTAGAATAGATTAATGAAGGTTAATATACGAACCATAGGATAGTTACGGCCAAAATTTAAATGTCGATCATATGGTTTCAAGATGAAACCCAAGCATTTGACTTCTTGAAATAATTAATGGGAAATATGATTTTGGTCCAGTCTTTAAATTACTTCGCCAATCCACTTTACATTTCTGAAGACTTATTCATATTTATTACCATTCCTGTAGTCTTGCAATAGAGGTCCAAAAGCCCCTTAAGATTTTCCAGCTCCCTAACATAACTATTGACTAAAAATCAATCTGTCGTCTACCAAAAGTAAATGGGTGATATGAATGAGTTTGCTGCTTTAATCCCCTATAATTATGTTCTAGCATTTATTTAATTTAGAAAGTTTTCTTTATTGGGCTAAATTGTTTTAAAAAATATTTCACATTTAGCTTTTATTATTTTTTATTTTCTATGTCCTATTTTTCTTGCAGCAAAACTCAGAAGTTCTATGATGTTACAAATCCTTCACAGCAACACTGGGGAGTTTGTTTACCTCCACCAGTGGCATAGGTTTCCTTTCTTGGATCATCTTCTTCAAGTAAATTGAGCAAATCACTGGCTCGTGTAAGTGACTTTAGGATTTTAGTATATTGTACTTCCGTCCAATTATCTTTAGCATTTGTTATTGATATCTGTGTAGACATCTTTTTCTATGCTTCCATATTAGATTATTTAATAACTTCTGATTCAGTCTAAAATAATCATTAGTATAGAAACTAATGTGTATTTTCTTTAGACAGCTTATGTTTTACTTCAGTTATTGTCTTCTAGATTCTTTATACATGGCTTCATTTTCATTTCCTAATAATATATACCTGTTCATATTTCCATGTGAAACTAGAACACAGGAGGTAATGCTGAGACTTCCCTTGCCAATGGAGCTGCTGGAAGATCAGTTGTATTGCCATCTAGTGCCAGGGATGATTTTAAGGAACCATACTTATTTAAAAGTGTATAAATGTTGGTGAATATTACCAATTCTTAAAACACCAACTATAAAATGATTGGCGATATTTTTCAAAAAATATTTTAATTTCCAAGGATTTTATATTGTTTATATAATAATTTGGTGATTTTTAGGGTGAAAAATTTTTACCCCATCAAAATTGGGCGAAACAGGGCTTCAAAAAATGCAAAATGGTGCATCTTTTTTGGGAGAAAACATGGAAAAATAGCTCATTGGGCTAAAATTCGCCCCTAAAACTTTCCCTTGCTAGTGCATCTTGGTATGAAATCTGTTTCTTGTCATGGAATATTTGTTTAGTTTTCCATCACCCCCCTGGATTGGTGCAGAGTAACATTACACATTAAGTTTAGTGAACAAAAACTTCCATATGATTTAGGAGTTTGTGGTGGAATATTACATATCTTATTGAATATTGAGAGATTAGTGGTTGTTGCAGGGGCTCCCATGCTGCACAGGAAAAATCATTTAGTATGAGGATATCAATTGTTCAGGGCTCCTCTAATCCTAAAACAAGTTCATCTCATTCACTTTCAGTGTCTCCAACTTAAATCTCCATGCCTTGGTGGTGGAAGCTGCGACATCAGGGTTGAGTTCTGATCATGACAAGCTGTTGGTCAATAATAGTGGGCAGTCATCAACGTTTATATCTAAAAAACATATTGATGCCAAACCTAATGCAATGAGTGGAACAGATATAAAATTAAATTAACATGTAAATACCGCTGGGGAAGCTTTCCATGGAAAGAATGCCAGTTTAGTTTTGTAATAGTAATAATTGTGTAGTTTGTAGATTGATCTATCATAAATTTGTTTGACTGTCATCATTGTTAAGCAATAACAACTTATTAAAGGGTGCTAGCTCAATGGTAGAGCGCCTGCCTAATTATAGGCAGGAGGTTGGTGGTTTGATTCCTCCGTGCCCTATCATAAATTTGTGACTACAAAAACGACTAAATTCACATATATACGACTATTAGTAGCTAATTTCCCGTATCTTAGTCGTATTTAGCTTAGTCATTAATATGTTAACATCTAGTAGTTTATTTAGTCGTATATTTAGTCATTAATGGTTGCAATCAGTGACTAAATCAGCGACTAAATCAACGACTAAATCAATGACTAACTCAGTGACTAAATCCATGACTAAATCAATGACTAAATCATTAACTATCAATGACTTAAACAATGACTAAATCATTGACTATCAATGACTAAAGTATTGTCTATCAATGACTAAATCAATGACTACTAATTCAAGTTATTAATGACTAGTGAAATACGACTAGCTATAAGATAGTGGAAATTTGCTACTATTAGTCACCGACTCAAAAATAGTCGTTTATAGCATGATTTTAGTCATTAATTTCTCATTTTCTACTAGTGACATATCCTACCATTGTTTCCTTGTGATTTGGTTTTACATTGTATAGGTGTATGCTCTGTGCACGCTAGTTTTCCTAGGGTTTGCGTAATTAGATAGAGTCTTTTTCATTTTTTGAATCATTGTGGATTCAGGCGCGGTACTTCGTCGTTCTCGTCATTTGGTAGGACTTCCGCCTTCCACGTATCCTACTCCTTTGGGAGAGAGAAATAGACAGTCCGGGCGCACTACTTCTCACATTGATTCACACATGATGGGAGATCACGAGGATGAGATTCCTGAGATGTCTTCTCCACCTCACGAGGTTGGGGATGTAGATTCAACTCCTGTATATGATCCTTCCCTAGAAATACCTTCAAATTCTGATTATGATCCCTCATTCACAGGTCATCGATATTGGTTACTAGGTGAACCCACAAGCACTAGTTATATTCGTTATGGAATGCCTGATATCCCTGCACACAATCCAGCACATCATGCCGAGTCAGAAATTGAACCTAGCACTATGCCTGGGGGCACTCCTATTCCTTTCCATGCAGAGAGATTTCGGAGCACTGGTCACATTGCACCTTCCATCCCAGTGGTGGAAGATACCTCACATGTCCATCCTAGACCTAGTGTTAGTAATCATATGCGGATACCAGAATTGAGACGAGTGACTATAGGGAACACCACTTACATCCCTTCACATGTCCCTTCATCCTCAAACCCTACTCCTGCGAATGCATTTTTTACAACCCTTCCTCCCCCTCATTCACGTGGTCCTTTGGGCCGAAATATCACTACTAGCCATGTTCGTACTACGACTGCTCGCACGGTAGGATCTCAGAGTCAAGTACCTCTTCTTGTCTCAGGAGTTCATATTCCTATTTCTGGATTGTCTCAAGGTCCATCACAAAGAGTTCCCCATATCCCTAATTATGTAGCTTCTCATGGGACATCCCATGGGACACCTTATGGAGATTCTCATGGACAATCTTATGAACTGTAGTATGGACATAACTATCAACCCTATGGGTACGGGTATCAACAACCCGCTTACTCTTCCAATTATGGCTTTGTAGCATCGCCTAGTCAAGGAACACCACATCATAATGCTTCCATGTAGCTCTACACGGGTCAAATGGGAGGAGGATATTATGGCCAAGGCCATGGTATTTATAGTAATCAGCCTTATATGAACCAGAACTATCAGGGAGCATGGCATAGATCGGCTCAACCTAGGCTCCCTTTCCTCACAACATTGAAATTACCTAACTTATCGAGGCTCATGAACAATCCGGTATCTCATGACCCAGCTTGGCCGGCTGTCCCTAACAAGCTTCCCTTGAACATTACCAAGTTTGAGGGAAAAGCAGGAGAAGATCCTAGTGAACATGTCACTACTTTTCACCTTTGGTGATCTTCTAATTCCTTACACGACGACTCAATCTGTTTAAGGCTATTTCAATGCACCCTCACTGGGTTTGCAGCGAAGTGGTATATAGAGTTGCCAAGGGGGGCATTCATTTTGTTCAATGACCTTGCCATGAGATTCCTCAATCACTTTCAGCTACACGTGCGTTACGACATTGGTATAGAACTCTTGTCGACATTCGGACAAGACAAAGCCACACATATCTCAGATCATATCCAAGAGTGGCGTAGACAAAATAGGTTGATTAAAGCCTTCATACCATCGAAATTTCTCCTTGAGTGGTTCCTCAAATCATTGTTACCTTAAATCGTGAAGGATGTTTCTACATCCGGAGTCCAAAACGAGGAACAAGAAATCTTTAGGGCACAGGAGTTGGATTTGATCTATGCTTAATCTGGAATTTTGTATGAGATCATACCTAATGCTCCGCGTTCTAGTTTCAATCCCAAGATCAAGCCTGGACCACGTGCCGACGACATTGTGGGTTGTACAAGTGCCAAACCTCTGGATTCAGTTATGAAACAAGTGAGCCAGTTGTCTATTAATCAATCTGCTTCGAGGAAAGACATGGTCTTTTCCCAACCCACCCAAACAACAAGTATACTTTCTATGCAATCATCAGACCATAAGGGAAACTAGCAGCCCGGGAGGAATAAGAAAAAGGGTAAAAATAATCGTAAGGGTGGGAACAAGAACAAAAATTTTAGTTTTAATAATAAGAACGCCCGCAATGCAGGGGGGGACAAGTAGTCTAAACGTAAGGTTAAGTTTCCTTGAAAATTGTGTAAGGAGGACCACCTCACTCACTTATGCCCTCATATGGAAGATGCCTCAAGATTCATAGCACAAGACCTAGCTGTGCTAACCAATCCTTTACCCCAGAATCAAAATATGAACTCGAGGACCAATGCTCCTCATTATGCATCAAGCAGAGATAAAAATCCGCCAGAAGCCAATATTGGTCATGGTTGCATCAACATGGTACGTGCTACTAAGGTTGTGACTCATGAGAAATATTATGGTTCGTCACAACCATACATTGGAAAAGAATCTGCTCCACCTGAGAGCCCTTTGTGTATCCAAAACCCTATGGATAAACTTGAAGTTGCACCTCACATTCCTAAGCGAGTCCTAATGCATTCGGGGCATAATCCTAATGCCCAAGCTGCCCAAAACTATTCTATTGTCGAGGATTTGGGCCAAACTCCTTATGCGATGTTCGCACTTGAAGTACTTTAGAGTTGTCCTATGCAAAGGAAAGCCTCACTTTCTGCTCTTGGGATTAATGATGATAACTCTTCTTCTGTCATCAAATTTGAAACCATGGGAATACAGCCTCGCTTGCCTTACTACATGTCTCTTTTGATTCATGTAGAGTGTCTTAATATGATCGTCAAATGCACTGTGATTGATGAAGGCGTCGCTACTTCCGTGATGTCTTTGTCGTGCAAGAAGGGTTTGGGTTCTCTCAAGTTGTCTTAATCCACTACCATGTTGATTGCCTTTGATGGTAGATCATTTTGGCCGCACGTGATTCTTCCTTCTCTTAAGATCCAATTGGGAGGGAAGACCATCGTGATCAAGGTCGAGGTGGTTGATGCGCCCCTTGACTACAATATTTTACTGGGCCGAAATTGGATGTATAGTATGCAAGCCGTAGCCTCTTCTCTATTTCGAGTAGTATGTTTTCCATTTAATGGGAAGATTGTTACGATTGATCAGACATCGTTCAGTAATACGAGTGTTAGTGCATCATTGGGAGCTTTTATCCTGATTATTGATCATTCTTAGCCGGCAATTGGGAGTGTGGGTTTGGGTATGTATCCATCTCTTATGGGTTCCTTTAGTTGTCCTGCACCCATTCTTATGATCGGATCTAGTTTCGGTGGGGCTTCATCTTCGTTGAAGTCGGTGTCTTTTCGCACTACCCATATGGAAGATCCTTGGATTCTTCCTTCACCGAGTCCTTCGAATGGACCTGTCAAAATGGATGTGCCATTTCCTACAGCAATGATAGCATATCAAGCGAATCTTGATTGTGTTGTAGAGCCTAGTCCTTCCTCTTCGCGGGCAGAGGAGGAGGACCCATATGTGCTGCCTGCATGGGCAGTTGAGTCCTCTCACGCACATGATTGTATTGATGATGTTTTTCCATCAGATGAAGCCATTATTGAGGCCATGTCTGGGGTTGAGCCACCTTGGGAAGAGTTGCATCATAGATCATATTTTCTTCCCAAGATTAACCGTATGGAGCGTAAGGAATTTAGGGATATTCTTAGCGAGAATATTGGTAGTCCCGTGGTTCCATTGAGCTCTCCTGGATAGATGGATGATGGGAACATGGTGAACTTATCACCTACTATTCCTATCAATATTTCTCACAATCCTGGCAAAGTTGAGAACGTCTACAATGGGGCGGACTATTCCCCTGATGAGATCAAGGAGTATACCGAGATGTTTAAAGATTTTTGCGACATATTTGCTTGGTCATACAAGGAAATGCCAGGTATCGACCCTCGTATTGTCGAAAATGAAATTAAGACCTATTCGAATGCGAAGCCCGTTTGAAAATGTTTGCATGCGGTGAATCCTAGAAAAGCACCCACTATTAAGGCTAAGATAGAGAAACAATTAAAATCCGATTTTATCTATCCCATTCCCTTGATGGAGTGGGTTTCAAACCCCATTCCGGTTGATAAGAAGCAGGGAGCGGTCTGTATATGCACTGATTTCCGTGATTTAAATCGTGCTTTTCCTAAGGATAATTTTTCCACACCATTTATTGATCAGATTTTGGATGAGTGTGCGGGAAGCGAGGTATTCTCCTTCATGGACGGTTTTTTTGGATATAATCATATTCAGATCAAACCCGAGGATCAACATAAAACTGCATTTATTCATCCTTGGAGTACGTTTGCATATCGCAATATGCCTTTCGGTCTTAAAAATGCCGTAGCCACATTTCAGCGGGCTATGACCTTAATTTTTCATGATCTCAAAATGATTATTGAAGTGTATTTGGTTGATCTTGCTTCTCATTCTTGTCTGAGAGTGTGTCATCCATACCATTTGAGAGTAGTATTCGAAAGATGCTTCCATTACCAGGTTAGGTTAAATCCTCATAAGTGCATCTTTTGCGTGACGGTTGGTCGATTGCTAGGGTTTATTGTATCCAAGGAGGGTATAAGAGTCGATCCCTTAAAGGTTGAGGCAATACTTCAATTGTATCCCCCACATAATATTGGACATATTCAGTGTGTGCAAGGCATGGCAAATATCTTGCAGAGATTCGTGGTTAATTTTTTCAATTTGACTAAAGGATTTATGCGTCTTTTAAAGAAGGACACTACTTTTTGTTGGGATGAGTGAGCCTAGGAGTCCTTTGATGCTCTTAAGTGAGTCTTAGCATCAGCCCCCGTGTTTAGTCCACCTGACTATAGCCGTGATTTTTTTATTTATGTGGCTGCATCCATGGAGATGGTTGGTATGGTTTTGGTTCAGGAGGATGAGGAGCTCCCCAAGCATGTCATATATTATTTGAGCCAAAACCTTATTGATACGGAAATCCGTTATTCTCATGTGGAGAAACTTTCCTTGGCCACCATGCATGCGGTTCAGAGATTGAGACATTACATTCTCCTTCACCAAACCTTGGTGGTATCTCATGTCAATCCATTTCAGTTCTTCCTCACTAGAAGGATGATCGGGGGAAAATATAATGAGAGGATTGTTATTTTGCAAGAGTTTGATCTCGAATTCATTTCAGCGAAAATGAAGAAATTGTTGATCTTTGCGGAGCTCATTTCAGATTTTCCAAGTGTGGAGGAGGAGGAGGTTTATGAGGATACATTTGTCGATGAGCATTTTTTCCTTATCTCAACTTTGGACCCATGGTATGGGGATATCATTATATATTTGCAAATGTTGAAGGTCCCTACTCACATTTCATGGGATGAGCGATGAGGATTACATCATGTATCTAGGAACTACCTTATAGTGGATAACACTTTGTACCGCCGCGGGGTAGATTCCATTTTACGTTGTTGTTTAAACCATGATGAGGCTGATGTTGTGCTGAATGATTGCCACAGAGAGGCGTGTGGTGGTCATTTATCTGGGGTTTATATAGCCCAAAAAATATTGAGAGCAGGATATTTTTGGCCGTCGATCTTCAAAGATTGTTTCAATGCGGTCAAGAAGTGTCACCCTTTCCAGGTGTTTGCACGCAATATGTGCTCGCATCCTGCCTCGTTACATCTTATTATCACCGTTGATCCCTTCACCAAGTGGGGGCTTGAATTCATGGATTGAAACCCAGCTTTGGCTGAGGGGCATCATCACATCATAGTGTGTGTTGATTATTTCACGAAATGGGCTAAGGCTATGCCCACGATTAAATCTGACGGTGAGACAGCTGCGCATTTCATTTTCAACCAAATTATTACTCGGTTCGGCATTCCAAAAGAGCTTGTCACTGACCATGGTAGGCACTTTCAAAATATAATGATGGAAGAGTTGGCTTTGAAGTTAGGGTATGAGCAGGAGCACTCCTCTTATTATTACCCTAAGGTGAATGGATAGGTTGAAGCAGTGAATAAATCACTTAAAGTCCATTCTCCAACGAACCATTGCACAAAGCAAGATGAATTGGAATATCATGTTATATCCTGCTTTGTGGACCTATAGGACTATGGTTAAGACTGCCATCGGTTTCTCTCCATATCAGCTCGTACATGGGGTGGAGTCTTTCTTACTGGTTGAATGCAAAATCCCTTCGTTGAAACTAGCTATAGATCTTTTACCATACACTTCCGCATCGAAGGAACATTTGGTTCACTTAAAGCAGCTTGATGAGCAGTGCCCGGATGCCTTAGTGGCTCTAGAAGTAAATAAGTGTCGTGTTAAGGTCCAATATGATAACTCTATCCGTCCGAGGAGGTTTAGTGGAGGTGATTTGGTCCTTTTAGGGGATCAAGCTAAAGAACACTTGGGAGAAGGAAAGTTTAATCCCATGTGGCATGGTCCTTACGTAGTCAAACGTGTGTTAGAGAAGAGCGCCTATGAGCTGGTGGATTATGAAGGGATAGCCTTAGCGGATCCTAGAAATGGGCTCTATCTTAAAAAATACTATGCATGATCTTCAGCCAAGGCTGATTATTGTATATTGTTGTATAGTTTTTTGCATAGTTAGTTTTTCTTATGGTGATCAGGTTTGTTGATTAGCTTTCATTTCTTATGGAATATGTCAATGGAATCTTCCACTTACATAGGATTCGCTGATGGTGCTAGCCGCCACACTCAAAACTCAGCTTCTGCTGCTTGGGTGATTTATACTCCTACGGGTCAGGTATTGTCTTCAGGAGGCATATGTTTACGGCCTTCTTCTAACAATGTTGCTGAATATAGTGTCGTTATCGAGTTATTGCGGGATGCCATTTCACATGGTGTTCTCTCTCTTAAGGTACATCTTGATTCACAGTTAGTGGTTTCACAACTTAATGGCTTGTGTCATATTAGGGATCTGACATTATTACGAAGATTCTTACGTGTGAGATTGCTAGAATGACAATTTGAGAACATAACATACATACATGTTTCAAGAATTTTTAATCAAGTTACTGACTCATATGCTAACTATGTGTTAGATTGGCATTTGTTTCATAGACCATAAGCATATCACAAACATACATTTTTATACACATGTAAATAAATAAAATCGATCATCATAAAAGTTTTTCATTAAACATCCAAAATGTGACGTCATAATACAAAAATGGGGCTTCTGAGCCACCAAAATATAATACACGGTAGTACAAAAATGAAACACTCTCAGGTATCTAAGTCCGAGGAGGAGGGGGGGGTTCTGATTGTGGTAGCACACCACGGATCTAGCTAGTCGTCAGAATAAGCGAACCCATGCCCGTGGTACACCAACCACCTGGCGCTGCATGGCCTCAGGCAAGTCCTCGACTTGCGCCATGGGTACCCTGTGTGTCAAGCATACAAAGTTTGTGTGGATGCTTTGGAGCGTCTGCTCTGCATCCACACCCATGATGTCATCTCCTCTTCCCCTCCGTCTATGACGAGGGAAATCGTCTGGTCGCCGTGGTCCAACATCTGCATACACATGACAGATTGTCACTATGTGTCGTCACACCAAAACATGTCTTTTGAGTCAATATATCAAAAAACACAAAAAAATTAATAATTCAAAAAACTTAAAAAGAGGGTTTGGGATTCATTACCTATGTCTCCATATGTCGCTCCTAGTGGTAGAGGCATGTCCAGATATCCCTGGAAATCTATCCGTACATAGGGATAGTCATCGATGGCAATGATCTGCCACCACCACCATGGAAAGAAGTCCACTGGGTAGGGGTTAGACACCCTGCCTCTGCCCATCTACGCATAACATTTGTCCAATGTCGTTGGGCCAGATATCGAACTCCGTGTGGAGGAATGTCCACTCTAGGGCTTAGCCCCGGTACACACTCAAAGAAGAACATGCTCAATATGCTGTCGAAACCAAAGTTTCTCACCCTGCTCATCTAGCAGTCACTAAGTTGCTACTTCATGTTACTCAATAGCCCAGTGCTCCGGTCGTATAGTGTGCGTCTCATACACTCCACGACATAGAACATCAATGGCCGTGAGGCCTGGTGGAGTGAAGCTAGACCGTCTATCTTGTCGAGTGCCAATAGTATGGCCTTCAGTCCTAGTACCTGGATCGATTTTTTCATATTTTGAATCCCAACCTTTTTCGTGTTTGGAAAACAGTATACTGCAATGTACTCATTAATGGTAAGGCCACCTCTGGGCCCGTGAGAGTGTAGGTTCACCGCGTCTCCCCGTCGGGATAATCCAGTAATAAAATATATGTCCTCAATCTCTATAGTGATAGACATCCCATAGATATGAAAAGACTCTGAGTCTGGATCCTAGTAATATACTAGCATTTGCAGGATTCTTGGTTTGGCCCTCAGGCTGCAAAGACACCAAAACTTACATAAACCGCATGCACGAAGAGCTTGTTGAGCCATTAAGTCACCTTGACCAGCCTCTTGTACATCTCTATTTTCCCTCTCCCTCCATTCTAGAACCATCCTGCTCGTAAAAAATGATTTTTGGTCATTATATACCTTAAAAATCCTTATGTGCGGCCTCATACGTGACTGTTTGCAAAACAACCGCATATGTACGTTTTGGGAGGTTTTTCCGCGTATGGCTAGCCCTATATGCGGAAAAAACCCTGATATCCATGTGGGCTGAAATGCCTATTTTAGATTGGCCTACAAATTAAAACTAACCATAGAAATTGAAAACAATTGCATGAAATAGAAAGAGGAGGACATGAGGAATTACTTGGAATAAATGGTGTTGAATTTCGCTGGACAAAACTCCCAGAATTCGAGTTGGAAGTTTTGAGCTCAAATGGGTAAAAATTTCAAATGATATGGAATTTTTGAATTTTTACTATTTCTAAAAACAATTTGAAAATTTTGAAATTTTTTACCCACTTTCTATAGTTTTGGACCGTTTCTGACCATTTTGGACTGTTTTGGACTAATTTGATGATGTAGGAGTCCATTTTGAGCGTCGTTTTGATTGTGGTTTTGATTTGTTCGTGTCGATTTCAGGTATTATGTCTAAACTAGCATATAGGTTAGGTTTCACATCCGTTTGCACTTTGCATGACCTTATGACTGTTTCATTATAACCTTAGGTACGAACCCATTCTATCTTGTGACGGAACCTCCTTGTTGCTTTTAGAAGTCACATCATGTGAATGGTAGAGCTTGACCATACATGGGTGCCCTAGTTAGTTTCCATTTTGCATGTGGTGCCCATGCCGGCATTTCTCCTTTAGGGTGTGGGAGTCCTTTGTATAGTATCACCATGACTTTGCGCAAGAGCCTCATACTCCTCTTGATCTTCTAGCTGGCCTTTTCCCCTAGGACTCCCTTATGTCAAGTTGTAATTGCATTATCATGAGTTTTGCTTGCCTTATTGAGCCTTATGCCAGCTTCCCTAACTATGATTATCAGCTATATAGCCCGAGCTTGTCTCATGTCTAGCCACGCAGAGCCATTTTACATATCCTTTGCAGCTTGATTCCCCATTTTTACCAGGAGGAGACTTTCCCCCGAGTGTCGTTATCTTGCACATGTCTCCTTGCATTGAGCATAGGTATGTTCCGCTGCTTGGAACTAGTTTGTTTTCCCCTTGACACTCGTCTCCTCCCAGTTTGTAACTATAAAGCACTTTTATTACTTTTCAAGCTTTTCAAAATATTTGAAAAAGTCCAAAAAAAAAAAAAAGCCGAACAGGAAAGATGTTATCTTTGGTAGCAATCGAGTCATCTCACCTTCGAACAGAGCACTGTATATCACATTTGTTTCTTGGGTTAATAGTTTGAATTTAGGAGCTGTACTCATTTCTTTGAGTTTATCTTCGCTGACTGGTGAAGCTTCCAGTCCCTATGGAGCCTCTGTCGATGCCTCCTGTGTCGCAGAGATGTCCCAGTTTTTTATGTTGAGTCTACGCTGCCTACATTCAGTAACCATTCACCTTTATGCTCTTTTTCTAAGGAAGTTGAAACCTGAGTCGGCCATACCTCAGTTCTCTTGACTTTGCATGTCGACCATTCCTGGTACTGGTACTGGTTCGTGCACATTATGATCGAGTCCTTCCACATTATACATCTTTGCTGAGTACCTCATGTTGGATGATGAGGGATGCCTTAATTCCCTCCTTCCAGTGGATTTCATCCCATTGACTTCAGATCATTTATTCTGGGATAGGAATCTAGAGTCATTTTGAGTGCCTTAAGACTTGCAGTCATCAGTGGTAGGTTTTCTCACCATCAACAATTTTGGGAATACATCAATGTCCCCTGATCGATGGATTCTCTCAAGTGTTCGACCTCAACACATTTATTCACACTTATTAGTTTGCACTCTAGTACCTTGATTCCCATTTTCATTATTAGTGGGTGATCTCGCGTCTGTTAACGATATACATCAATGACCGGTAATCAGATGATGGACTACTATGTTCAACCTCGACACCTCTATTTAAATAGTAGGACATGTACTCGTAGCAGATTGTGTGGAAGACTTTCGAGATTAGTGGCATTTCATATATGCTACCTCCTTTATAGTGATAACGTTCATGAGATTTCAACTCTCGTGACTTGATCCCAGTGTATGTCAGATATCTTCAGCCATTATGGAGATCTTGATCCATTATATATCTTCAGCTTTCATGGAGATCATGATCCTTTGTATATCTTCATCATGGAGATTCTGATCTATCTATATTGTACGTGGTGATGACCACACCTGTCATATTTTGTATCATGCCTATTCATGGCCATTGTACTCTTATGTATTTGGGATTGCTATTATTGTATTATATTATTGGATGGCTGGTTCTTCATCACTCCATTGCTATTATTTCATCCATTGTATCACCCCTATGACCTCACACATTAGGGGGCATATGTTACAGCTGATTTTACCACACATGGTGGATCACACATTTATGGCCTTCCTTGTCCCTCTGCAGACTCTTTGGACCCCATGGACCTTTTTTGTACCTTTGATGTTTCCAAGATCATCCCTAAAAACATGCATTGTTTTCCATATGCAACTTTTAAACCTATTCTCGCATATATACGCGGATATGACCCTCAAACCTGCATACATTGAGATGTGTGCAAAAGGCCAAATAGTTTTGGTGTTTTCCTTGATGTGGGGAGTTTTTCGTAACACCCATGCCTCTCTGCCAGGATTTATTCCCCCCTGTGCTCCAGTGGATCCAACTGCTTCTTCAATTCTTCCTTCACAAGAAAGGTCGGTCTCTTTTAGAGACTTGGTTTCTCGGGGTCACCTCTCCGCCTCCTCTTTCATGGTTCAAAAATCCCCCACCATCATTATTCTTGTGCCTCGAGAAGTCATTGGTCATGCTGATTTTTATAGATCTCATGCTCTGGTCTGCAAGTTTAATTGCTTGTGGCCTCATCTTGCAAATCTACATTCTTGGATCTCAACCGAATGGAACCCTCTCCTAGAGGAGGGAGTTGTTATTTTCCCTTGTGCAAAATGTTTTTTCAATGTGTTTTTTGCTTCTTCTTAGGACATGGACTTGATCTTTAGCTCTGGGCCTTGGTTCTAGGGAAGATCAAGTCTATCTATGTAGTTTTGGTTCTGGGGAAAATCCCTCTTCAGATTCCATTCCTACAGCACATGTTTGGGTAAGACTTCCTCTCCCGCCCCTTTATTTTTTGGGTGATTCTTCTTTTCATTCCATTTGGAATGCACTTGGAAAGTTCCACAACATAATTCCTAAAACAGAGACTTCCTTCTCCACATATGCTCGAGTTTTTGTGGAAATGGATTTCAGTAAAGTATTTCCAGGGAAAATCACCCTACAAGGTAATCATTATTCTTGGACTCAGATGCTCGATTATGAGAACCTTCATTTTAGATGTAGAAATTGTTTTGAAACAACACATTTATCCCTCAATTGTCATAAATCCCATCAGAAAAATAGAACATCCAAGAGTCACTACAAGCCCACATGGTGGAATGGAGCACATCTGGACCACCAGAGTGTAAGCAAGGATCTGGCTGAAGAAACCTTAGCTGATGAAAAAATCAAAGATTCACCTCAAAGGAAGGAACAAGTTCCTTATGTTCAGGAGCATAAGGTGTCTTCCACTCTGCCTTCACCCAAGAACATTGAGCATGCCCAATCTCCTAGTTGGGAAGATCAAGCAGAAGAACAAGATCCATCCCTCTCTCCTTCAGGAAATCAAGCAGTTGAAGAACAAAACAAGAATTGGAAAATAGTGATAAAAAAGAAAAATTCCTCTCAAGCCAGAAAGGCCGTGATGACACAAAGTCGAAGTTGAATTGGAACTTTAAAATAGAAATATGTAGTTAAATATTTGATAGGTTTTCCTATGTTTTGTTGCATTTTGTTGAATCAGTTTGTGTGTATTAGGCGAATAGTTAGCAGGTTGGAAATAGACATAATTTTGGAATCAAAGTATTTATGTACCGGTAGACATAGGTTTGGAATTTTGTTCTTGGAAGACTATATGCAGCCCTTTAGGCCTTTTGAACTTTTCTAGTGCTTCGACAACTGGTGTTTTCTTAATATAAAAACCTCTAACCGTTTCTGTCCAAATGTTTTTTTATGATGATGGTGATGGTGGTGGTTAGAGCTCATTAATATCAACTTTGGTTTACTGAAACTTAAGAGAAAAGGAAGGAATTATTGGCATTGTTGTAAAATTTTATTCATATGCTCAAAAAGCCTAGAAATAAGTGTTCCCATGTCGATATAGTTTTGACATGTTATAAGGTTAGGAACGTTTGTATTGTAGCAAAGATTATGAAACTTAGATCTAATGTGGGTGTACATAGGGAACTCTGAGAGAAAGTGACTTTCATCCTCAATGCTCATAGTCTCACAGAGATGGAAAATCTTGTCCATCCATCGTGTTTTAGTAATTTTACAGTATCTTGTTTAAATACGGAGCTTATGAGAGTTCGCTCCTATCTTGGCTATATTAATTTTCTTCTTCGAACTAGTTTAAACAAAGATATATTTTTTATCTTTTGGAATATAGTTAATGACCTCCTTATAGTATCTTATATTTCTTTTATCCTCTAATTATTTCTCGCCCCACATTTCCTCTTTAAACTTCTAGATGCGATAATATTTGTAATGTTATTGATATTTTTCAAAAATAGATTTTCCTCAATCCCCCATTGGTTTAACCAATTCGTATTGTCTTTGTACCAATCTCTCTTGAATCATAGCTTGTCTTGACTGGATTTTATAGCAATTTTAGGAAGTTCCTAGTCCCCCTTGCTATTTATCATGTACTTGTACTTTAGGTAACTAACCATAGCAATGCTCTCGATGGAGAGAAGACCCACATCTACAAGGAGAATATGATTGGATGTAGTGATTTTAATTTTGAGCTTATATGTTATAAATGCTTATAGATTTATTCAATCTTTCTCTAGGATTCTCTAGCGATGTTGCAACCCCAAAATTTACAACTGTATAAGATAATGGGAACGGCGTGAGATTCAAAATGAAACTTTTTGTCCCACATCACAAGGTTTGTCAATTTACAATTGTTTTCAAGACCAAAATAATATTTCCACCCTCCATTAGCCCTTTTTTCAATGCTATAGTTCCAGTTGATCTTGTGATGAACATCATTTCTATGATATTTGTAAGAAGACACGTACTCCAAGTTGATATTGTCATATACAAAATTAGTGTAAGTGACCTTCTTGGAGTTGATAACCTTTTTTATCGATATTGACATCCATCCCCATACTAGAGCATAAATCCTTGAGAATTCTTAATTGCTTATCAAAATCAAAGGGACACCTTGCCATAAGAACAATATCATCATCATAGAGAAGGAGGGTGATGACTATTCCATCTAAGGTCATGCCAACACAACTTGCTTCTTCTAAACAACCTTCTATCTTATCGATGTATATGTCGAAAAGGGTAGGGGAGAAGGTGAAACCTTGTATAAATCCAATATTACAATTGATATGTTTCAACCACCCCTTGGTGCTCAAAAATTCAGCAATGATAGTCTCGTTCAATCTTATCACGACATCTCTCAACTAAAAATGAGTATTTATCTCTTCTAATCTATTCCATATGTTAATTCTAAGCATTGTATTAGAATATTTCCTAAAGTCCACAAAGCAGCAACATAGATTGGATTTACTATTATGGCATTTCTTTGCAATGATACTAAGCATGTTGAGGTGGTTTATGGTAGAGTGATGTATTCTAAAGGCCACCTAACATTTATCCAACTTACCTTTACTATCTGGCCTTATGTTGATTTTCTTTTCTAAGATGATACCGTAAAGTTTGGCTAAAGGAGGGTTAATCATAATGGTCGGATAATTAGAGGGGTTATTTTTATCACCACATTTAAAGATAGGAATAATGAGGCTCTGAGTTCAAGGATTAGGGAAACCTTTCTTAACTGCTAGATTGGAGAATTTGTGTATGTGAGGAATGAGGAAAAGCCCTCCAATTTTTAATATTTTTGCTTGGTATCCTTCAATGCCCTTAATTTTCCATTTGTTAGGTGCTTCATCCCAAAATCAATATCCTTTAACAAGAAACATATTTCCCATTTTAAGGAGGGTTTGAATGTTAAATGATACACACTGATTCATAAATATTTTTAAGAAATGAATTCTAAACCTTCAAAGAAGTCCTATTATTATCTTTAGTTTTACTAGTGAGAATTTACCTCTATAATTTCTTACGAGCTACCTTAGAGAAGTGTAAAAGATTTCCCTGTTGTTTATTTAGATAGTGCATTTTTTCTTTTAATTAGGGTTTTGGATCTATTTATCTTCTCAATTTTTAGAGGCTCTTCAATAGATTCATGGATGGCTCTTTTTGCATTTTTACATTCTTTATTATAACAATGGTTGGTTCTTCTATTATTATTTTTACCTAAAACTTTGATAGAGAACTTGTTAATGGAATATGAGAGGATTGTAGTAAAATTATGATACATGACTTCTATGTTGTTCATACTTGATAGAGGAAACAAGTCATTGTTTAAATCATTTATGAAAAGATAATCCTTATTTCTACCTAAGATTATATGTTTTTTTACTGTGAGAATTTTCTTCTGTGGGATTACTATGCATGAAAAAATTGTGGGTTACAATTAGAGGTCAATGATCTGAGTTAGGATCATGGTCATTCAATATGTCTAGATTCATCATTCTATTGTATAAAGGGATATTATATATGACATAATCTACCACACTACTTCCTAGTCCATGTATACAAGTCATCTAACTAGAATCTGGCCATTTCATTATATCGTTACAAATTATAAAATTTTGAGTGCTATAAAACTTGACTAACTCGGAGCCGAACAGATTTTCACCTAAATTTGTAGAAATTCTTTTAAGAAAATATTTGAAACAAAATACGATATTTAGATATTGATTCTTTCTTTTACTATACATTAAGAAAAAAAACTCAAAATCAAAGTTCACATTTAAAGTCAAAAAAATATAGCCCAAACGGGTGTGGCTCATTGGCGTAGCTTGATATGAAGTCACTTGTTGTAAAGGAGGAAACGAGATCAAATCCCACCTAGGTTTACCTGTGTCCCATGTCTTGCGGGCGGGTAAGGGGCACCTAGTGGTATAGTGGTAGAAGGAATGGATTCCTGGACCCCATGTCACGCGAGTACCGACCCAACATCGGTTGTTGATTCCTTGGTGAACAAAAAAAAGTCTAAAAAATATATATTAAAAATTACAATCATATAAGAATATAAAATAATATATCTTTAATGAAAAATATTTTAAAATAATTACAAATTTGTGTATGATTTTTGTTCTTTATCAATGTTTAATAAATTTAAAATAGTTTCATTTTAATAAAATGTTATTTTCCTTTAAAGTTTGAGTGTAAGTAGAGGAGAAGGTGAAAACAATATAACTGATATAAATATATTATTAAATAATTCAAAATAAAAATATTTTTTTTGAAAGATTTCATTTTTATTTATAATTAATAAAAAAATTCTAAAATTCATAACGACCTTTTAACTATCTATTAATTTTTTTTTAATGAGGTCATATTACATTTATAAGATATTAATCACAGTAAACTTATTTAATAATAATAATATAGAGGATCTAGTCCACCTTACATTGTATGACCCCCACTATTATTATAATACATTCATGGTGTTGAATTCATTTTTTTAAACATGTGTATGTGCATGTGATAGTATGAAGTATCTTTTATATATTTTAGATAATATAGTGGTGCACAAAATGTTCGAGACTCCAAAATTTAAGAGGACTGTAACATACCTAAAAATCGTAAATAATTTTATTTTACATGCATTACTTTTATACTTAGCAGATTTCTATGTTTTACTTTTGATATTTTTAATATATTCATCCTGTTGGTTACGACAAGTTCTGCCGATGATTACAATGGCTAGCTCCATTCGGAACCTTCATCCATGTCTACGCAGGTGATGTACTTTGTTTATACCTGTTATTATTTATTTTATCTTTATAATAGGTTGAACTAGCTTAAGGCATGGGACACTATTCATGGTCTTGATCCCAGACCATCAATTGCATTATATTTTCAAGGCCTTGGCCTTACCATAGTTTATACAATGTGTGTAAAGATGTGCCCATAAGCGTGAGAAGCTTAGGGTTTGTAAGGTGCATGGTTATTCATACGGTGACCTCTTGTTATCAATAAAAGGTGAGGGTTTTTATAATTATCGTTTGCATGATACTACATATTTTGGCCTCAATGCACATTATTTGTGGTCTTTAATGTTTATGGTGTTAATACCATATCACATGGTTATATGATGAATACAAATTATTTAAAGATTACAAGGCATGCAGCCATACGATGCTTGCAAAGTAGTTTGATGTTTTTATAGCATAGTAATATGCCATGGTTGTAAATATTTCGATGGCCATGGTCTAACCTAGCGCTAAGGTGATAGAATGATTCAATGATCTTTGAATTGTATGTAGACTATGGTTATAGTGGAAAGGGTGTGGAACTTGGAATATCTGAGAAGGAATTACATGCCAGTCCTATCACCACGAATATTTAGTGTATACGCCATTAATCATGTCATAAGTTTTAACCTTGGGTTTTTATTATAGTTATGGTTAAAAGTATTTATGTGCCAAGGTTTCCATGGTGTAATATATGGCTTGGCTCTCTTATCCATGTACCATGTTCAAAGGTAGGCAATGATTAGGGTTGTAATGATGTCCTTCCCGTGATTTATTATGGTACTTAGTTGACTTAAATAAATGTCCTGTCTGCGAGTTGACAACGTAGCCAGGCTTGGAGTTGGCACGAGAAGTTGATCTTCGCCCTACACCTATATGGTGAGATATTACGGTTTCATAGGGTTTGTAAAATCTCCTTCACTCTCTCTTGGCTCTCATTTGGTGGTATTGTTTGGTTGGAGTCCAGTTGAGGGTCGAGCTCTCCTCAGTATGATTCTTGCTCTAGTTTTACAGTGTTAATGATTTTGGCTTGGCGAGTGAAATATGTTCTATTCTTACTACATTAATGGCATTGTTTAGTTCTTTTTTCGGTAACTGCTTCTAAAGTATTCGTCAACCGTCTACCTTACAATGTCGGATCTTCGACGAGATTGCTAATGCTTATACCATGAGACCAGTTCATTTTGACATGTGAGTAAGGCTTGATACTTATCTCATCATTTTAAAATGGTTTACAATAGTTGTTTTTCCAAATTTACTGAAATGTTTTTGGTTGTTGCAGGATGCGGACGGATAAGGGTACTCCGTAGGAGCTGAACCCTATCCCTCGCTGACAAAATTCCAAGGTAAGGGTTTTTTCCACTTTATGTTCACTATTTGGTTTACAAATTACAATGTGATGTTGTTCTGACTTCAGTTGGACAAGTTGCAAGTTCCGGCACTGGAGAGAGAGGTGACAGGGTCACCTCCTCCCAGGCCCGCATTTCCAAATTCCCAGGTAATGTCTGTACTCATCCTTGGTTTATACTTTGGTTTCTCTTTTTTATTTGGACCCATACTAACCCAACCCTATTGTGGTTGCAGGTCATGCTGGGAAGAGAACGCAAGGGCTCCAAATGGTATCCACAATGAATAAAAAGATAAGTACTTCAGTTTGAATTTTGTAAATTTTTTGATATAACCCTTCTTGGGTTTGTGTCGGCCCAGCACTGTAATGTTTAAACGTGTAGCCTGATGGGGTTTGGGTTGCCCTTGATGGGTATTATTACCATATTGTTTATTGGTATTTCATTTTTACTGTGTAAGCCATCAACGATGGTCTTACAGTCACTCTTTAATGTGTGTGTGTGTGTTGTTTAAAGAAAAGGAACGTCGGACGTCGGTTGTGTAAAATCCACTTATTGTTTCTTTGTCTTCACTGTGTATATTTGTTTATGTGATGTTTTTGTTAAACCATTCGACTTCCATCGTTAAATGTCTTACGGTCGTGAAAAACATTACTGTAACACCTTGTTTTTTACCCCGTTTGCATTTAAATAAAATGATGTAAATAATCATGGTGTGGAGCTCAAGGAAAAATCCCCACCATCGATTTAGTGTTTATCTTTCAGTGATTAAGGTTGGGTCGATGGTATTTTATGCTAGATGAACGTTATAAGTTTGGACACCATGTTAAAATTTCAATTTTAATTAAAAACCTACAGTTGGCTATGTCAATGCAACTAAATGAGATGGGGACATGATTTTTCCTAAGGATAAGGGAGTGGGGGATTGGAAGAGTGGGTGGAAATTTGAAATGGGTAGAGCACCATTTCTGGAAAAAAACATTTTTAAATTTTCTTGGGCAAGAAAACACCAAAAATGACTACTTTTCCCTCACGCAGGAGCGTTTCACCTTCCCCTCACGATTTGGACTGTGGGTAATGTTCTAGAAACCCAATTCTGCAGTAGCCAGCAAGAAAAAACAATTCTGATTCTGGACCCTTGGGGGGATTTCTCCTGTTCTGCGTTTTTTGTTTTTGTTTTAAATTACGATTTTTCGTTGTTTGACAATTTGTTTCCTTTCATGATTTTCCTATCTGCTAGTTTTTCCTTGAATACGATTGCCCAAAATTGATTTGGTGTCTTTGAATTGAATGACCAGCAAACAGTTTGGTTTCTGTAAATGCAACAGCCAGTCTGGCTCTGGCAATGCTCATAATTCGTAATTACTGTGTATGTATGTAATCCCTAGAGTTTGCTACGTTTTGTTAATCCCAGTATTGAGATAACTATGTGTGCATCCTTGTTTGGCATCTTAACTGATTTAAGGAATGGAAATGGAGTCTAGAATTGCTTGATAAACATAGTGTGCGAAGGAACCTTACAGACCAATCTAGAAGTCTAGTTTTCTTCTTTGCATACCCTGAATAGCACTGGACTGGAAGGCATGGCCTAAGGGACTATGTTGTAGAGAAGGGAATTCCTCCTTGTGTTGGGTGTGTAATTGTTTAGAAGTCAGGCTAGATCCAATGTGGGTGTTCATAGCTTTGGGGTTGAGCTCACTAGTTTAGCAGTGAGTCTTTCCACCTCCTTGGCGGCCTGATAAACCCAACTGGAAGGATGGCTTGGCTGGTAGCCTGATAAACCCATATGTTGGCTTGGTTGTGTCTCATGTGAATTTGGCTAAGTGTAAACCAATGCCTATGTAAGTCTGATAAACCCAATTGTGTTCACTTGACTGAATTTTATTGTATCCTTAGCTATGGGTGAAGTCAGCTAGTGTTCCTTATTCCTTAAGGGAAATCATGCCCAGCTCGGGGGTGGAAGTGATGCTGAGAGATTAAAGAGAGCATTGGCCTATGGTTGGGTGGAACATTGCAACGACATAGCTGGTTGCGGGACAAGATTCTTTCAAGAGCCTGTTATTTTCACAACTGTATTTGTTTTATGAATTACTAGGAACATGCTGAATGCTTGTATGAATGGTTATGCTTCTGCTATATGTTAATAATTTATGCATCTGTGTATATTTAAGTTCATGCATTTTAATATTATGTTCATGGGTCTTAGATTTCACGGGTTGATAGTGCTTAGTCATGTCCTCTCGACCGATTAGAGGGGTGGGGACATGACAGTTACATTTTTCTTTATAGTTTGTACCTTTGTTTAAAATTTGGGAGTGTTGGGATCGTGTAATGAACACGATGGTTGTAAATAAATACCTTACAAATTATCTGCCTCTATATAAATTTGGATAGCCATGAGGTGGAATTACGACCCTATAATTATGGTGTTGTTGCATTTAAATGGCACGACCCATAGGGTCTGTGATATCATAAACTGGAGTTAGGATTTTTATGTTTTTAATACTCGGCTATCAATGACAGTGATACCAATTTTGTGACTGGGCTTTTGATGTCGTGAATGTAGCTATCAAAGCTAGCAGATCAATCAATAAAATATTTGATTTTTTCTTTATTATCTTGTGTATACTTTGTGGATGTGAATACAACAGGATCTGTGATCTGTATGTTTTGTTTTCATAACATCTTAGAAATGAAATTGATTTCATATTGTAAATCTATGATTTAATTTATCATAGGAATATTGATTAAATACCTTAAAGAGATTCAATCCCATGATCTCGGTAATTTAATCTAACCTATGAGTGTATCTTTACCAGTTAAACATTCAATTTGTTTTGGATTTGAAATGAGATTCTTTTTACGGTACTTGGATAGACCTAGAGGTCATCGAAATGCTTTAACCTTCTTCTTGATTTAGTTTTCCTCTATACATGCTTAGGATTCGTATTTCTATATTCATTCTAAGTTGATTAAGGGATATGTATAAGAGTTAATTTGATTTTTTTGGTTTAAGTAAACTTATGATAGCAGCATTGTACTTTCACGATTAGTTATGTAAACCTTATTTGGTTCGAATAATTTAATCGGAATCCTATGAGTTGTATAAATTTAATATTATTAAAAGGAATCCATTCGTAAATATTTAATAATACAGATCTATACTATGAACAAGGATTATATCCTAATAATTCTATTTGTGTAGGATTTTGAATGATACTCTATCTGTATATACTTAGAAGAGTTTAAGAAATCCTTACGGCGATTTATATCTGATAAAATAGATAAATTCTAGCATGGTTAAAGATTCGGTCTACATTTAATTTCGTAAATACAGACTTAGGAATAATTTAGGAATAATTGATGCAAATAGGAAATAGATGGTTAAATGTAGAAATACATGTTACAAATTAGGAATAGACGATTGCAATCCGTTTATGTGCAGAGTTCAAATTTCGAAAGGAATCAAAATTATAAACATTTAAGCATGGCATCAGTACTAGGCTACGTGATATAGACTAGATTCTACATTCTACAAGCATTTAAACATAAAATATTGGCACCAACGCTGGGAAAACATAGGTAGTAGAAGTTGTTCCTCCCAACCAACTCCTAGAGCAGCCAAGTTACTTGCTCTAGAACCCCCAAGCCTATTTGTTGAACCACAAGAGAAAAATCCTTCAATGTTCCATCTCTTACATTCACATATTTAATCCCCGTCCAATGCTATCCTCATGCTGCTCATGGACATGCTAATATATAGTATTTTTCGTAGGACTTGGTCATTTCTGAGCCTCATACTCTTTAGCACTCAACTAGGAGTTGTGGCCTGATTTTTGGGGATGATGCCTTCTGCATATTGAGTTGTCACTCAGTGTCTTTTTCCACATGTATTTCCCTCTTGTGGGTCAGCAAACACTCTTTAACAGCTGTATCAACGTGTGTCCCCCTTCAACATGTTTTATTAAATAAATAAAAAAGTTTTGTTACAAAATGTTTTATTCTTGACTTTTCTGTCAAAAATAATAAAATAATAAAAATAATATTTAAAGTATTTTTCCAATAGAATTAAAAATAAATTATTAATTCACAGGGTATTACATACACCTCCCCTTACTTTCCATCTCCCAATTAGCTTCTTTCGGACTAAGGTGCTTCCATTGCACCTTGACTTGTTCGATGGTACGGTTCCGAAGTAAAAGTTATCTCCTATCGAGAATGCGCTCAGTCCCACTTGGAACTCTCCTTCGTGTTCCACCTGGATTACATTCCAATCAATCACATGAGAGACATCATGGACATATATTTTTAATATAGAAACGTGAAACACATTATGCAATTTAACATTGGATGGTAGGGCTAAATGGTACGCAACCAACCCTACTTTAGCTAAAATTTCAAATGGAACACAATACCTAGGTACCAATTTTGAATACTTTCCCATTCTTAAGGAAATTTTCTTGGGATTTACCTTTATATATACATGATCACCCACTTGGAATTCTCTAGGAGTTCATTTTAAATCATCATAACACTTCTTCTTGTCTTGGGCAGCCTTCAAGTTTTGTTGTACATGTTTCATGGTTAGTTCCATATCGTTTAACAAACAGGGTCCTAAATTTAATCTATCAACTGGACTTCTCCATGAAATTGGACTTGTACACTTGTGTCTGTATAATATTTCAAAAGGTCTCATACGTGCAAAAACTTAAAAATTATTATTATATGCAAATTCTACTAAGTGTAGGTAGTCTTCCCACTTACCTGGTTTGTCCATGATATACATCCTTCAAATTCTACTAAGTGTAGGTAGTCTTCCCACTTACCTGTTTTGTCCATGATATACATCCTCAAAATAAAAACATAATTTAAACTATAAACCTTCAAATTGCTGATGCAACGTGCCACCTTCGAATTTCTGAGTGCTAGAAGGGAAACCATGCAACATGCCTCCATGTACAGTCAAATTTACTTAACGTGTCACTATAAACCTTCGAATTGCTCAGTGCTTGAAGGGAAGCCATGTATGCTGGTACTTCATGACTAAGTTGCGTGTGAAAAGGATTCACAAAAAAAATGATAAACGGATATCCATGGCAAACACATATACATATGCAGCACTCGCAAGCCTGGAATTTGACGTTCCAGAGAACGTTTTTTTCATTTTTACACGTATTTTTTATGCACCTCTCAACATTGACAGGTAAAAAAATATTTAAAAGGTCTCGTTGAGGTTTATAAATTTAGATATCTCGTCAAAATTTTTAATATCTATATGAACTACTAAAACTTAGCCCTAGTTATTAGCCATTATGTTGGGTCAACTCTTATCAGAAGAACACATAAATGCTAGACTTGTTTATTTCTGTGTATATGTATTGTATTTATTTATACTTTGTGTTTCTAATTGAAATTTTCTCCTTTAAAATTTTTATAAAATTTTATAATTTGCTTCACATAGTTGTTGCACATTTGGATTAGTAAATTTTTATATAACTATTTTACTCATATTTATATATAATCTAAAAAAAAATTTATATTTCACATTTATATATAATATTAAAAATAAATTGACACTCAGCAAAATTGGTTAAACCGTCAAATGATAGGCACTAAAAACTTAAAATCGTCAATAAATTTTTATTGACAGGCAGAAGAAAATTGAATTTCCAGGCCTATGCAACAGTACATTGTTTCTATGTGAACTTTCTTCTAAGGATTCAATATTCCAGTGTGATAAGTAAGGAGCCTTAAATACTTTTGATAGACCAAAATTTTTTTTGGTGAGTAGTTTAACCAGCGTAGATCCAAATCCTGGCTCTATCAAGCGCCGAGATGGATCAAATCTCTAACCTCTTCAATTTAAATCCAGCGAAGCCATCTCAGATTTGGTAAACGCGTCGTCCTCAAAATGACTTTTAATAGATGATCTTCATCAACAAGAAGTTGCAAGTTGGGCATAGTATTGTGCTGTCTATTGCAAAGCTTCATCACACCTTTTCCCAACAGGCCATGAATCTTCTTTTTAATAGATGGAAAACCTGACTGCAACGATTCGTAATACTTGAACCCATCATTTCCAACATATGCACTAGGAACCATCCTAATTGCGCGCACTTTGGTTATATCCTGTTGACATAACCAAGAATAGTCAAGAATTAAAACATTATGCTTCTTTAAAACCATTGAAGAATTCAACCATCGTACACATATTTCTATTGGTTAATACTGGAATAATTAACCAATATTTGAAGCTTGTATGAGTGAAGCACTTACAGATGAAATATTTAACTTCTGCTGCAATTTAGCAATGTTCATGTTTTCCGTCTGATCCCACAAATAAGAAATTATTCCTGAATCCTCAGCAATCTTTCTTCCCAATTGTATTAGGTGATTATGCATATGTATAGAGTAGAGGAGTGCATATTATTGCAGCACAATGTGGGGATTCGATCGAACTGTTGTCTCAAATTCCTGCGGACAGTGCTCCCAATTAACATTGGCATTATTGCTCATACATCGGATTTTTTGGAGACAATCTGCAGAATTTGAACAGGTTTAGAGTACATGCTGCATTGAAATAAAATTTTAACTAATGTTGGTACTATCAATCTAAGCACTCTCAATAGGATATTATTCAGTAGGCATTTGGTGTTGACATCTTGATGCAGGAGCCTCCATGGCTTCCTGGCTATCCTGCACAACCAAAAGAATTTCTGTTTATAATTATGTCGATTTTCTTCGGAAGATATGTCTGTGGTTGATTTTTCTATTTAGAACGAATGACGAGAGAATTCACATGAACCACGAATCACGAGAGAATTCACATGAACCCACAAGAGCCACAACAGGTCGCATCCTATTTCTCTTCCACCTAATTCAATCAACCTCAACCATTACTAGGCACTGAATTCGTCTCTTGAAAAGGTGCCATTTCGTGAAATATGTGGCCGAAATGTTGAGCAATCATCCTTATTGCCCCCAACCATCAACCAATTTCAAGATATACCAATGTTGAAAAGCGTGGATATCCAGCTGTGTATGTCCCACTGCCATAGAGGTGATCATTGTTATCAAGGAAAACCATAGAAGACGAGGAAACCATGGCTATTAATTGAAGATAAGGAATCGTTGTCTCCGACCAACCTTGTTAATGGGCTGTTGAAAGGAGAAAATGGGCAACGAATTGATTGCAGATGGCAAGGTTGTTGAAGCATGGGTCATTTACTGCTCTACTGAATTAATAAAAACGAGGAGAAATCGTATCGCTGGAAGCGGATATCACGGTTGGAATGGAAGGAAATAAATTTGCTGGGCGTTGATAGCTGTGTGAGAAATGGGCCATTTTGTGGGTGCTGGACAGAGCTGCATCCAACTGTGTGAGGCATCGATCAAGGGGGAAATTACTTTGTTTTTCATTTTAAAAAAAATTGCTCAAAATAATACAGCAGAAATTCTGCAATCATTTCTTCGTTTCATGAGACTCTCCTCCATTGGAAAAATAGAGGCATTCCTAGCAAATTTATCAGTCGTTGTCTGAAGTCTAGTCCACATTATTTTCAATATACAAAAGAAATACTTCCTTGTTACATTCTTTCGGAGATGCAAGCAGAATATAGAATGAATCATTCTACAGTGTTAGCTACTATATTTTGAGTTTGTAGAATGAAAATGACTAACCAGAGTCGGTTACATTATCTATTTCTGTTTGCTGGAATAAACTGCCTTCAAATCCTCGCTCCAAAATGTTCAGCAGTAAAAACTCAGGGAATGTTGGACAGTGTCAAAGCAGACAGGGCAAATAAATCTTTTTTTTCGTAGAGAATCAGATTACCTGATTATATTAGTTACTTCAATATTGCAAACTTTACATCACGTTACAAGATCTCTCCCATAAGATTCACTTTCACTATTATTTTTTGCCGACATGTTAGTAATGTTAAATCACGTTACAAGATCTCTCCCATAAGATTCACTTTCACTATTATTTTTTGCCGACATGTTAGTAATGTTAAATCACGTTACAAGATCTCTCCCATAATATTCACTTTCACTATTATCTTTTGCCGACATGTTAGTAACGTTACATCACGTGACAAGATCTCCCCCATAATATTCACTTTAGCTATTATTTTTTGCCGACATGTTAGTAACGTTACATCACGTGACAAGATCTCCCCCATAATATTCACTTTCACTATTATTTTTTGCCGACATGTTAGTAACGTTACATCACGTGACAAGATCTCCCCCATCATATTCACTTTCACTATTATTTTTTTCCGACATGTTAGTAATGTTATATCACATGACATCACGTGACAAGATCTCCCCCATACTGGGTTGTAGAGCGCCTCTCGGCGCAAAAATTTGATTAGTTAGATACCTCTTAAGAAGAAACACATGTTCTTAATCAGTAGGCCCACTCATGCTGTACTTAGTAGATTTGTTAAACTCCATTTATTGCTCTAAACACTGAAATGACGAGAGAATGTTCTATGAATAAGGAATCTTACCGCTCTCTATGTGTTACTAAGAATGTCATAGAATCTTTCCAAGCTTTCTCTTCCAAGAATTTGGTAAAGATGTCTCTAATTTGCATTGCAAATGTATTGTCAATCAATAAGGAACACGAGTTCTCTTCTTTCTCTTGCAAAATTTCAAGTCCTTTCATAAACCACACAATCTCTTTAGCTGCTTCTACAACAACCACATATTTTTCTTTTGTTGTTAAAGATGTTGGAAGTGAGTATTTGCCTAATCTTGAAGAACACAATTGTTGATAATACCTAAATCTTCTTAATAAAGCATAATTTAAAGTCAACTAAAATTAATTTTTAACTAAATTTTTTATTAAATTTAAAATTTAATTTCAAGACTTTCTTGTAAATACTATATAGGTTAAAACTATTTTTTAATTTTAGAATAAAATTTAAACTAATTGAAATTAAATAAGAATCTATATCATTATCCTTGAATGATAGCTTAGTGGCTTGGAGTCTTAATGCCAAGAGTGATTGTTGGTATTGAGGTAGTCTTTAGGGTTTGCTAATAAACTTTTAGATATTTGGCATCATTAAAACATGCATATTAAGGCTAGGAAAAATGAATAATATTCAAATCCTTTTACAACATTCAAACTTAATTCAAAACCATTAGCAAGTTTTTTTTCTAAGGGAATCGGCAACTGGAGACTGGGTTGGTACTCGCGTGACACGGAGTCCAGGGATCTAATCTCGCTACCAGTATACCCCTAGGTGCCCCATATACCCCACAAGCATGGGACACAGGTAAAGCCAGGTGTGATTTGAACTAGTGACCTCCAATTACAACTGTGTTCATTCATAACAACTGAACCGCCAATGAGCCATACCCGTGTGGGAAAAATCATTAGCAAGTTAAACAATACAATGGGACTTAATTTAATATCACTGTCCAAGTAATGTCTAAGTAAACAATACATTGGAAGTAGGAATGCAACTTTTGTATTTATGAGTATATAATTGCAATACACCGAATTTAAATAAATTGTTATTATTATTTTTAAATATTTTTAAATATTTTTAACAAGAGAGTAAAAAATAAATGTAATGGATTATTCTTATTTATTAATTAAAAATATTAGATGGAGTCATAACTGAAATAGTTGTTGAAAGAGTGTTTTTTGACCCACAAGAGGAAAAGACATGTGGCTGAAGCTGCTGAGTGAGAACTCAAAATGCAAGAGGCATCTTCCCCAAAATCATGTTACAACTCCTTGTGGAGTGCTAAAGAGAAGGAGGCTCATAAATGACCAAGTCCTAGGAAAACTACTATATAATAGTATCTCCATTTAGAAAGCAAGAGGCTAACAATGGACGAGGAACTGATCTATTAATGCAAGAGATGGTGCATTAAGTGAGATTTTCTCTTGTGGTTCAACGAATAGGCTCGAGGGTTCTGGAGCAAGTGATACTTGGCCGCTCTAGGAGTTGGTAGGGAGGAATGACTATTTCATTTATGTTTCCCCGACAGTGGTGTCAAGTTCAATATTCTAGTTCTTATCTTCCTAAGTTAGTTACAGTGGAATCTCAAGTTAACTACGAATCATATTTCTTTCTTTTCACAGTAATACTTCTATGCATTTGTTTCAAATATTGTTCATATTATGCATCAATTTCAAATATATTTTCTACTATACATCTGATCCAAATATTTTTCCTATTTGCGTAAGCCGAGTTTAATTAGTATTCATAGATTCATGATCTTAAGAGTTCTTAACGAATCTTTGTTTGGGCATCCATACCTGAATGAGATATTCGTATAATGTTGTAATGTCAACACAACTAGTAAATCGAAAACGATGAACTATCCTAAATCTAGTTAGATTGTCTAGATTATGATGTTTATGTTTCCCTAACAATATTTATAGAAAAGTAATTCAAAACTAGAATCATATTGTTCTAATTAAAAATGAGTTAATTTACATTACCACCTTAAAAAAACTTTCAATAGTTAATATAACATTCTCATAGACAAAAGTCTAAATCAAACCAAAACAAATAACTATCTTGTGTCTCAGGAGGGGAAGTATGTATCTTGTGAGTTTGAAAACACCAGAAATATTTGTTTTCTAAACTCAAGGACTCTCCCAACTCCCCATGGACGTCCTTTTGTTGCAATAACTATGGTGCTACTTAATTTCAATTAAATAAAAAAAACATAACATTTTTCCTTGAAAAAGAAAACAAATAATAAAATTAATCTTTTATACTTCATAAAATTTATAATTTTAAATTATAATCATAATTTATATTTTATTTTAATTTATCTTAAATGGTTAATATAATATTATAAAAAATTAACTGTAAATGTCAAACCTTTTTTACTTCATAAATAGTCCTCAAAACCTCATATGATAAATATACCTGAAAGAATCTATAATAGATAGCATAACTATTCAATAGCGTGAACGTAATCTATAAAGGAAGAAATAATGTCGAATCAAATCCAAATAGATTGAAAATTCTATCAATAATTAATAGAAGTATACGAAATTATATTATTAATACTATAATGTATTTTTTCTTGCAAGGAAAGATGACTTAAACTCATTATTAAACTCAGTTTTAAGTTATTGATGTTTCTTGAAAAAAAAAGATGACTTTATGCAAGGAAAGATGACTTTATTACATTCAGTTAAGTTATTAATGTTTCTTGCCGGGAAAGATGACTTAAGTCTTAAACTCATTTGAAATGTTCTCCGGTAATAGATTGGCTCTGAAATAAACATTTCAATTCGCGTTGTGTCTCCATTTTCTAGAGAGGTTTTGTACAAATCCTTCCTTGGTTGGGCTCCTGTCTGGCTCGGCAAGTGGGGGATGGCAAAAATATCCTCCTTGGAGTAGATCCAATTGTTGGTATTCAGTTCTCGCTCAATCTACCAGAAGATTTGAGAACATATTTGGAAGATCTGAATATTTGCTCGCTCTCTCAGGCTCGAAACAATCTACTTCCAACGAAGACTTACTGGTTATCTGCAGATGACTTATATCTTGGGGGCTCTTACCATACTATTTGGCATTCTTTTATAAAGGAACTTCAGGGAGCTGGCATTCGCCTTACTGATCGCCTTGACACTCTATTATGGTCTTATAATAAATGTCATGGTTCTCCTTCTGCCAAAGCCGCATATGACAGCATTGTTGGTTCTCACTCTCTACCGACTGTTACTCATGTTGATTCCTTCCTTTGGAACAGAACTATACCCAGCAAAATTTCTTGTTTCATATGGCTCACCCTCTGGAATAGGATCCTCATGTGGGAGAATCTTCAGAAAAAGAGGTGTACAAGGTCCTAGGATCTGCGTTCTCTGCTGTTCGAACGGGGAGACAGTGGAGCATTTATTTATACATTGCTGTGTATGGAGAACGGTTGCTGTTCATGTTTGTGATCTCCTTAATCTCAATGCTTTTTCTACTGCAGTTTCGATTGATGAAATGATTAGTAACTGGATCACAAACCTGCCAAGAAACTCGTATTTGCTTTCCCTTCCTCTTCACATGATGTGGATTTTTTGGAAAGCCCGCAATCAGGCCATATTTGAAGGTTATAGTTTGATCCAGCAAGTTATTTCTACTATCCGAGCCTTTTCTTCTCGTGTTGTCACGAAGAAGCGGTGTGAAAGGATAATTGGCAGGACCCCGGTTTTGATCTATCCTTGTGGTTTTATGGATGGTGCCTCCAACTGTATGATTGCTGGTGCAGGTTACTGTATTTTTATAAATGAGTCACATCACTTGGAGTTCTCGCTGGGGGTTGGATATGACACTAACACCAAGGCAAAATTGCTCAGTCTGTGGGCTCTTCTCCTCACCTCCCAAATGATGGGGATCCCTCTTGCCCATGTCTATGGTGATTCACAAGTAATCATCAGCTGGGCTCGAGAATCGACTGCGCTCTCCCCACCAGAACTCATGCATTGGTGTAGGGAGACTAAAAATCTCTTGGTCAGCTTTCAGGACCTGTCTTTCTCCCACATCTACCGAGAGCACAATCGGTTGGCTGACCGCCTCTCAAAAACTGCGCTCTCTCTTCCGCAAGGCTTTGGCAGTTTTAAGGAATTTTTTGAGAACCATTTGGTTACTCAGGATACTTTTGAGCTTTTCTGAGATTGATTATGAGATTGCTTTCTCTCTTATTCTTGATTATGGTTTGTTAGAGAGTACTCTTTTGGATTGTTGTTCAGCTCTTGTTGACGCTCGGTAGATGTGGATGTATTGACAGGTCTCTCTTTATGATGCGACAGTTTTCTGATGGGAACACATATGTTTGTTATTGCCTTCCCCCCTGGCGATTACTCTATGCTGATGGATGATGCAACCCGCATATCGAGAAAATTGTTATGATGTCCTTTGATTCTTCATATGAATAACAAGGCATGCTTTTTTCTTTCTGAAAAAAAAAACTCATTATTAAATTCAGTTTAAGTTATTTTATTTTTATGAAAGCGTTGAGTATGATGAGTAGAAAGATTATTTATTTGTAAATTAAGTTATTTCGGGATAAAGATAACTTTTAATATATATTCAAAGAAGGCATATAAACTTAATTAATAACTAAAGTTTAATTATTTTACAATAATAATAATTAGAGTCCCTCTGACCTCAAGATAGACTAATAAGGTGTAGGTATAATGTTAATAAATTAATATGATTTTTTTTAGTGAGAGGGTACTTTAGATGATACAATTTATATTTAATTTAAAATAATATAATTATAAATAATAAGTAAAAAATAATAATATTTGAGGTTATTTTATAATTTTATTAAATTATAAAAAGTATAATGAAAACGGTTAGAAATAATTTTTACTAGCTTTATGATGATGGTGTATTATCTCTTGCGGATGCTGGCGGCCTCTATCATCATTCCTCCTTCTTTTCCTCTCGAGGCAGGCCCCTCACATCCTTCGGTCAGTTTACTCCATGGGTTTAGTTTCCCTCTGAGCTATGGCGACTCCCGTTGTTACAGCTGATTTTACCACACATGGTGGATCACACATTTATGGCCTTCTCTGTCCCTCTGCAGACTCTTTGGACCCCATGGACCATTTTTGTACCTTTGATGTTTCCAAGATCATCCCTAAAAACATGCATTATTTGTCATATGCGACTTTTAAACCTATTCTCGTGTATATGCGCGGATATGACCCTCAAACCCGCGCACATCGAGATGTGTGCAAAAGGCCAAATAGTTTTGGAGTTTTCCTTGATGTGGATCTGAGCCACTTGTGTCTTGGCCTTCCTTATGCCTTGAGATCACTCGTATTTGACCTTCCATTACCCCATTGAAGCACTATATAAGGAACCCTTTGGATACATTGAAAGGGGAGGAATTAAAGAGCAAGAAAACTATAGTCCATTGTTTCCGTAGCTTATACTTGACTCTGCATCCCTTTGTCCCTTGGAGCACTTTGTGTTCTTCCCAAGCTTGCCTTTGCTTGCGAGCTTGCTATCGAGAGATGGAGGATTGAAGTGGTGGAGGCCCAGGTGGAGGACTCAGTTTCTCCAGTTCACAGACGTGCCGACAGAGGTTGTCACTATTGTAATCTCTAATTTATTTTAATAGAAATATCTTTTCCTGTCCAATAACATGTATTTAAAGGAGTATTGAATCCATGGATGCTTTTAAATGCTTATATGTTATTGATTATATATGCTAGAGTAGGTCTAACACCATTATATAGCATGCTTGTCTTGTTTACTGAATGTTGAGAAAGCAAATTGCTAATACAAGCTAGAGTGGAAAAGCTCAACGGGGATCTACATCAACCATCTAGAATAAAGTATGTTTCGACATCCTTTAGTGTTAGATGTTTTGTTTTTCTTCCATATGGGAAATGATTGATTTCTTCCGTTACTCTATTTGTTGTGGTACCCCAAGCCAAAGGAAGTTTTCTCCATAACAGAATTGGCGACCATACTGGGGAGTTCCTAGTCATTTCTTTTGGGGGTTTTATCGGCATTCAATGTCCTTGAATTGCTCTTATTTCTCTGTTTCTGAGTCGGGTCTAGGGGCATATTTTCCTAGTAGTCTCTGATATGAGTAAATTTTGTCTCAGCTTGTCTCTTTACCTTCTTTTTTATCCCTTTTTCTTCCTGTACGTGAGTTTTGTCTTCACAGTCGTGTGTACACGTAGGTGTTACTGGGATATCCGTGTATATACGTGGGTTTTCTGCACACAGTCACATATGCCATGAGTTTTTCCTTTTTAGGGAAGATTAAGTGTTGCTGGGTGAGTTTGGATAATTGTTGAGTCTTCTTGGATGCTTCTGGAGTATGTATACACCCCTGTTTCTGACCAGAGACGTTTTTTAGTTTGAATTTTTTGAGAATGTTCTTGTCATTGCATTTTCTATTTTTTGTTTTGTGATTAATGCATTAGGTCTCTTTTACCTAGTAGTGCTTTGCTTGGGTGTTGTCTAATAGTGCTTGCAGAGTTTGGGGGTTGTAGAGTCATACTTTTGCTTTATTATCTCATTTTAATTCAAAAAATATAAAAACATTTGCTTTTTGCATCATTATGCATTGTTGCATTTTTCATGTTGCATGGTACTTGCATTAGGTTTGCTTGGAGAAGTATTAGTCATATTTTCATATAGGAATGATTGCATATTCATTTGAAGGAAAATTTTGCACTTCACGTAGTAGCATACCCCATTTTTCATTCGACACAGTGCATTTGCATTGATTGTTAGGTGTGCATTTTACTTCTTGTTGCGTCATAATATCATTAGTTGCACTACCATTTGCCCTTTTGAGTAATAAGCCAATTAAAATCAACGCATAATAAAATGAATTACACTCTTTTCTTTTATAGGGTGCACCAACAAGATTAGGTTTTAGGGTCTTGGAATAATTCATTGTGAGTAAATTCTCCAAGACCACTATACGAAACATTTATGTGTTTGTCTAGGTGAGAGAGTAAAATTCATTTATATAATTAGTGTTTCTCAGGATCCTCCTCTTACAAGGGAGTTAAGCATGAGGCAGTGTGAGCGGTTGTTGCTTGGGATGGCTCCTAGTCATAACTGAGTAGCACCGGAGATATTTCTAGGATTGTATTCGTATCTGGGGGCTCTTTCGAGAGTTTCGGGCTTTGCTACCTTGCCCATACCGTCAATCATGCCTGCGACTATCCACCTGAGCATTGATTATATTGAGGTGACCTTAGTTGCCTTACCTAGGTTATCGAGGAAGTACTTCGTAGAGGTTATTCTATAGGTGTCCTGGCCAGATAGGTGTCGGACAACACAGTCGCAATATGTGTTGAAGCAAAGGGCCACTATAATTGGTTACGAACCTCCTCTTGTTGTGTATGGGAGTCTCAAGCCTCTCCTAGGAGAGACATACCTGCTTCATTCGGGAGCTCACATATCCTACCCTTGTTTGCTTGTGATTTTCCTTTACATTGTATAGGTGTATGCTCTGTGCACGCTAGTTTTCCTAGGGATTACGTAATTAGATAGAGTCTTTTTCATTTTTTGAGTTATTGTCGATTCAGGAACGACACTTCGTCGTTCTCGTTGTTTGGTAGGACTTTTTCCTTCCATGTCTCCTCCTCCTTTGGGAGAGAGAAACAGATAGTCCGGGCGCACTACTTCTCACATTGATTCACACATGATGGGAGACCACGAGGATGAGATTCCTGAGATGTCTTCTCCACCTCATGAGGTTGGGGATGTAGATTCTACTCCTGTATATGATCCTTCACTAGAAATACCTTCACATTCTGGTTATGATCCCTTATTCATAGGTCGCCGGTATTGGTTACCAGGTGACGAGACTCATCATGAACCCAAAAGCACTAGTTATATTCATTATGGCATGTCTGATATCCCTGCACACGATCCGACACATCATGCCGAGTCAGAAATTGAACCTAGCACTATGCCTAGGGGCACTCCTATTCCTTTCCATGCGAAGAGATTTGGGATCACTAGTCACATTGCACCTTCCATCCCAGTGGTGGAAGCTACCTCACATGTCCGTCCTAGACCTAGTGTTAGTAGTGATATGCGGATAGCAGAATCGAGATGACTGACCATAGGGAACACCACTTACATTCCTTCACATATCCCTTCATCCTCAAATCCTACTCATTCGAATGCATTTTTGACAACCCTTCCTCCCCCTCATTCACGTGGTCCTTCGGGCCGGAATATCGCTACTAGCCATGTTCGTACTGCGACTGCTCGCACAGTAGTATCTCAGAGTCAAGTATCTCCTGTTGTCTCGGGAGGTCATATTCTTGTTTTTGGATTATCTTAAGGTCCATCGCAAGGAGTTCCCCATATACCTAATTATGGAGCTTCTCATGGGACATCCTATGGGACACCTTATGGAGCTTCTCATGGACAATCTTATGAACCGTAGTATGGACAGAACTATCAACCCTATCGATACGAGTATTAACAACCTACTTACTCTTTCAATTACATCTTTGTAGCACCGCCTAGTCAAGGTACACCACATCATAATGCTTCCATGCAGCCCTACATGGGTCAAATGGGAGGAGGATATTATGGCCAAGGCCATGGTATTAACAGTAATCAGCCTTATATGAACCAGAACTATCAAGGACCGTGGCATAGACCGGCTCAACCTAGGCTCCCTTTCCTCACAACGTTGAACTTACCTGACTTATCGAGACTCATGAACGATCTGGTATCTCATGACTCGGTTTGGCCGGCTATCCCTAACAAGCTTCCCTCGGACATTCCCAAGTTTGAGGGAAAAGCAGGAGAAGATCCTAGTGAACATGTCACTACTTTTCACCTTTGGTGCTGTTCTAATTCCTTACATGACGACTCAATCTATTTAAGGCTATTTCAACGCACCCTCACCGGGCCTATAGCGAAGTGGTATATAGAGTTACCAAGGGGGTCATTTGTTTTGTTCGATGACCTTGCCATGACATTCCTCGATCACTTTCAACTACCCATGCATTACGATGTTGGTACAAAACTCTTGTCAACATTTCGACAAGACAAAGCCACACATATCTCGGATCATATCCAAGAGTGGCGTAGACAGAAGAGGTTTATTAAAGCCTTCATACCACAGGAATTTCTCCTTGAGTGGTTCCTCAAATCATTGTTACCTTACATCGCAAAGGATGTTTCTACATCTGGAGTCCAAAATGAGGAACAAGCAATATTTAGGGCACAGGAGTTGGATTTGATCTATGCTTAATCTAGACTTTTGTATGAGATCATACCTAATGCTCTGCGTTCTAGTTTCGATCCCAAGATCAAGCCTGGACCACATTCCGATGGCATTGTGGGTTGTACAAGTGCCAAACCTATGGATTCGGTTGTGAAAAAAGTGATCCAGTTGTCTATTAATCAATCTGCTTTGGGGCAAGCCACGGCTTCGTCCCAACCCTCCCAAACAGTGAGTGTACTTTCCATGCAATCATCAGACCAGAAGGGAAACCAGCAACCCGGGAGGAATAAGAAAAAGGGTAAAAATAATCGTAAGGGTGGGAACAAGAGAGAAAATGCTAGTTTTAATGACAAGAATGCCCCCAATGCCGGGGGGGACAAGTAGTCTAAACGTAAGGTTAAGTTTCCTTGCAAATTGTGTAAGAATGACCAGCTCACTCACTTGTGCCCTCATATGGAAGATGCCTCAAGATTCATAGCACAAGCCCAGCTGTGCTAATCAATCCTTTACCCCATAATCAAAATATGAACTCGAGGACCAATGATCCTCATTGTGCATCAGGCGGAGATCAAAATCCACCAGAAGCCAATACTGGTCATGGTTGCATCAACATGGTACATGCTACTAAGGTTGTGACTCGTGCGAAAGATTATGGTTCGTCACAACCGGACCTTGGAAAAGAACCCGCTCCACCTGAGAGCCCTTTGCATATCAAAAAATCTATGGATAAACCTGAAGTTGCACCTCACATTCCTAAGGGAGTCCTAAAGCATTCGGGGCACAATCCTAATGCCCGAGCCGCCCAAAACTATTCCGTTGTCTAGGATTTGGGCCAAACTCCTTGTGTGATGTCCGCACTTGAAGTACTTCAGAGTTGTCCTCCGCAAAGGAAATCCTTGATTTCTTCTCTTGGGATTAATGACGATAACTCTTCTTTCGTCATCAAATTTGAAACCATGGGACTACAGCCTCGCTTGCCTTACTACGTGTCTCTTTTGATTCATGTAGAGTGTCTTAATATGACCGTCAAACGCATTGTGATTGATGAAGGCGTTGCTGCTTCCATGATGTCTTTGTCGTGCTAGAAGGGTTTGGGTTCTCCCAAGTTGTCTCAATCCACTACCGTGTTGACTAAATTTGATGGTATATCATTTCAGCCGCACAAGATTCTTCCTTCTCTTGAGGTCCAATTGGGAGGGAAGACCGTCACGATCGAGGTTGAGGTGGTTGATGCACCCCTTGACTACAATATTTTACTGGGCTAGAATTGGATGTATAGTATGCAAGCCGTAGCCTCTTCTCTATTTTGAGTAGTATGCTTTCCATTTAATGGAAATATTGTTACGATTGATCAGACATCGTTTCGTAATCCGAGTGTTAGTGCATCATTGGGAGCTTCTATCCCGATTATTGATCATTCTTAGCCGACAACTGGGAGTGTGGGTGTGGGTATGTATCCATCTCTTATGGGTTCCTTTAGTTGTCCTGCGCACATTCTTATGATCGGATATAGTTTCGGTGGGACTTCATCTTCGTTGAAGTCGGTGTCTTTTCGCACTACCCATATGGAAGATCCTTGGATTCTTCATTCACTGAGTCCTTTGAATGGACCTATCAAAACGGATGTGCCGTTTCCTACAGCAATGATAGCATATCAAATGAATCTTGATTGTGTTGCAAAGCCTAGTCCTTCCTCTTCGCGAACGGAGGAGGAGGACCCGTATGTGCTTCCTGCATGGGCAGTTGAGTCCTCTCATGCACATGATTTCCTTGATGATGTTTTTCCATCAGATGAAGCCATTATTGAGGTCATGTCTGGGGTTGAGCCTCCTTGGGAAGAGTTGCATCATAGATCATATTTTATTCCCGAGATTAACCGTATGGAGTGTGAGGACTTTAGGGAGATTCTTAGCGAGAAGATCGGTAGTCCCATGGTTCCATTGAGCTCTCCTGGTCAAATGGATGATGGCAACATGGGGAACTTATCACCTATTATTCCTATCAATATTTCTCGCGATCCTCGCAAAGTTGAGAACGTCTACATTGGGGTGAACTGTTCCCATGATGAGATCAAGGAGTATACCGAGCTATTCAAAGAGTTTCATGAAATCTTTGCATGGTCATATGAGGAAATGCCAGGTATCGACCCTCGTATTGTCGAACGTGAAATTAAGACCTATCTAAATGCGAAGCCTATTCGAAAACGTTTGCGTGCGGTGAATCCTAGAAAAGCACCCGCTATTAAGGCTGAGATAGAGAAACTATTAAAATCCAGTTTTATCTATTCCATTCCCTTGACGGAGTGGATTTCAAATCCCATTCCGGTTGCTAAAAAGAAGGGAGCGATCCGTATATGCACTGATTTTCCTGATTTAAATCGTGCTTGTCCTAAGGATAATTTTTCCACACCATTTATTGATTAGATTTTGGATGAGTGTGCGGGAAGCGAGGTATTCTCCTTCATGGATGGTTTTTTCTGATATAATTAGATTCAGATCAAACCCAAAGATCAACATAAAACTGCATTTATTCATCCTTGGGGTACTTTTGCATATCGCAAGATGCCTTTCGGTCTTAAAAACGCCGGAGCCACATTTTAGTGGGCTATGACCTTAATTTTTAATAATCTCAAAACGATTATCGAAGTGTATTTGGGTGATCTTGCTTCTCATTCTCGTCTGAGAATGTATCATCCATACCATTTGAGATTAGTATTCGAAAGATGCCGCCATTACCAGGTTAGGTTAAATCCTCATAAGCGCATCTTTTACATGACAGTTGGTCACTTGCTAGGGTTCATTGTATCCAAGGAGGGTATAAGAGTCGATCCTTTAAAGGTTGAGGCAATACTTCAATTGTCTCCCCCGCGTAATATTAGACATCTTCAGTGTTTGCAAGGCATGGAAAATTCCTTGCGGAGATTCGTGGTTAATTTTTCCAATTTGACTAAAGGCTTTATGCGTCTTTTAAAGAAGGACACTACTTTTTGCTGGGATGAGCAAGCCCAGGAGTCCTTTGATGCTCTTAAGTGAGCCTTAGCATCAGCCCCCGTGCTTAGTCCACCTAACTATAGCCGTTATTTTTTTATTTATGTGGCTGCGTCCATGGAGACGATTGGTATGGTTTTGGTTCAAGAGGATGAGGAGCTCCGCAAACATGTCATATATTATTTGAACCGAAACCTTATTGATGTGAAAATCCATTATTCTCATGCGGAGAAACTTGCCTTGGCCACCGTGCATGCGGTTCAGATATTGAGACATTACATTCTCCTTCACCAGACCTTGGTGGTAGCTCATCTCAATCCATTTCAGTTCTTCCTCACTAGAAGGATGATCGGGAGAAAATATAATAAGTGGATTGTTATTTTGCAAGAGTTTGATCTCGAATTCGTTTCAGCGAAATCGAAGAAATTGTTGATATTTGCGGAGCTCATTTCATATTTTCCAAGTGTGGAGGAGGAGGAGGTTTATGAGGATACATTTATTGATGAGCATATTTTCCTTATCTCGGCTTTGGACCCATGGTATGGGGATATCATTATATATTTGCAAACGTTGAAGGTCCCTACTCACCTTTCATGGGATGAGCGACGACGATTACGTCATGTATCTAAGAGCTACCTTATAGTGGATAACACTTTGTACCGCCGTGGGGTAGATTCCATTTTACGTCATTGTTTAATCCATGATGATGCTAAGGTTGTGCTGAATGATTTTCCATGGAGGGGCGTGTGGTGGTCATTTATCCGGGCTTTCTACAACCCAAAAAATATTGAGAGCGGGATATTTTTGGCCATCGATCTTCAAAGATTGTGTCAATGCGGTCAAGAAGTGTCACTCTTTCCAGGTATTTGCATGCAATATGCGCTCGCATCCTGCCCTGTTACATCTGATTATCACCATCGGTCCCTTCACTAAGTGGGGGCTTGAATTCATGGATTGCAACCTAGCTTCGGCTGGGGGGCATCATCACATCATAGTGTATGTCGATTATTTCACGAAATGGGCCGAGGCTATGTCCACGATTAAATCCGACGGTGAGACAGCCGTGCATTTCATTTTCAACCAAATTATTACTCGGTTCAACATTCTAAAAGAGCTTGTCACTTACCATGGTTGGCACTTTCAGAATAGAATGATGGAAGAGTTGGCTTCAAAGTTATGGTATAAGCAGGAGCACTCCTCTTCTTATTACCCTAAGGAGAATGGACAGGGTGAAGTAGTGAATAAATCACTTAAGTCCATTCTCTAACGAACCATCGCACAAAGCAAGACAAATTGGAATATCATGTTATATCCTGCTTTGTGGGCCTATAGGACTGCGGTTAAGACTGCCACCGGTTTCTCTCCATATCAGCTCATACATGGGGTGGAGTCTGTCTTGCCGGTTGAATGCAAAATCCCTTTGTTGAAACTAGCTATAGATGTTTTACCAGACGCTTCCGCATTGGAGGAACGTTTGGTTCACTTAGAGAAGCTTGATGAGCAGCGCTCGGATGCCTTAGCGGCTCTAGAAGTAAATAAGCGTCACGTTAAGGTCCAATATGATAAGTTTGTCCATCCAAGGAGGTTTAGTGAAGGTGATTTGGTCCTTTTAGGGGATCAAGCTAAACCATTGGGGGAAGAAAATTTTAATCCCATGTGTCATGGTCCTTACGTAGTCAAACGTGTGTTAGAGAAGGGCGCCTATGAGTTGGTGGATTATGAAGGGATAGCCTTGGCGGAGCCTAGAAATGGGCTCTATCTTAAAAAATACTATGCATGATCTTCAGCCAGGGATGATTATTGTATATTATTGTATAGTTTTTTGCATAGTTAGGTTTTCTTATGGTGATCGAGTTTGTTGATTAGCTTTCGTTTCTTATGGCAGATGTCAATGGAGTCTTCCGCTTACATAGGATTCGCTGATGGTGCTAGCCACCATACTCAAAACTCAGCTTCTACTTCTTGGGTGATTTATACTCCTATGGGTCAGGTACTGTCTTTAGGAGGCGTATGTTTACGACCTTCTTCGAACAATGTTGCTGAATATAGTGTCGTTATTGAGTTATTACGACATGCCATTTCACATGGTGTTCTCTCTCTTAAGGTACATATTGATTCGCAGTTAGTGGTTTCACAGCTTAATGGCTTGTATCGTATTAGGGATCCGACATTATTATGAAGATTCTTACGTGTGAGATTGCTAGAACGACAATTTGAGAACATAACATACATACATGTTTCAATAATTTTTAATCAAGTTGCTGACTCATATGCTAACTATGTGTTAGATTGGCATTTGTTTCATAGACCATAAGCATATCACAAACATACATTTTTATACACATGTAAATAAATAAAATCGATCATCATAAAAGTTTTTCATTAAACATCCAAAATGTGACATCATAATACATAAGTGTCATAATACAAAAATGGGGCTTCTGAGCCACCAAAATATAATACACGGTAGTACAAAAATGAAACACTCTCAGGTCTCTAAGCCTGAGGAGGAGGTGGGAGGTTCTGATTGTGGTCGCACACCACATCTCTAGCTAGTTGTTGGAATAAGCGAACCCATGCCTGTGGTACACCAACCACCTTGCGCTGTATGGCCTCAGGAAAGTCCTCGACTTGCGCCATGGGTACCCTATGTGTCAAGCATACAAAGTTTGTGTGGATGCTTTGGAGCGTCTGCTCTGCATCCACACCCATGATGTCATCTCCTCTTCCCCTCTGTCTATGACGAGGGAAACCGTCTGGTCGCCATGGTCCAACATTTGCATACACATGACAGATTGTCACTATGTGTCATCACACCAAAACATGTCTTTTGAGTCAAATATCAAAAAACACAAAAAAATTAATAATTCAAAAAACTTAAAAAGAACACATATTTCATTAAAATTGGAAATGTTCTATTACAAGGACTTCATCCACATTGTTTTTTTTTTGAAATCTCTAAATACGTATTCTATTAAATCTAGAGAAATCAACTCAAAAAACTATTCCATTAAATTTGGAATAATTAATCCAATGAACTACTTTCTCAATTAATATTTTTTATTTATTTCAAGTAAAACTTTAGTATTCAACTATTCAAAAGGAAATATTATATCTCAATTAGAACTAGAGGAAATATTACATCTCAATTACAACTAGATGGGTTAGATCTAAAATTTAGAACTTTTGATAGATTGAGTTCCTTCAAAATGAGGAAAGTCATAGCCTTTGAATCCTACATAATTTATATTAATATTATTTATAGGTTGTATTAGATGTTAAGTTGATTAAATTATTTTATGACATAATATCAACATTGCATTTGTTACTACAA